>CM062620.1:23349216-23459216 GCA_025617555.3 Puccinia polysora | reverse complement strand
TGGCTATGGATCCCTAGGAAAACATCTGAAAATCTTGACCAACAAAGTTGGGAATCTTATACCCAGGCTGGTGGAGTAAAGGGGAGCCTTTGGAGGTGTGAAGAGGGAGCATTTGATGGGATTGGATGATGTGAAAGGGTGGATGAGTTGTTGTTTGTTGATTGAGAGATGCATCTTTGATTTTTTAAATCTGCCATTTTCATGAAACTCCCCATTTTTGAATACAGAAATCATGGGGCATTTGTATTTCAGAATCCTTCCATTAACATGGAAGGTTGGGTCAAATTAAAAATGCCAGGTACTAATGGTGGGTTTCCTAACTCTGATACCTTCTAATTTTGGACTTTTCCTTTTGAAAAGAATTCCATTGTTGAAAGAATCCATGAAAATAGTAAATTATTTAATACATTGATTCCTTCTGGTGCTTTTTCAAACTCCAGGAAGGTGTCAAAAACCTAAGAAGTTGTACCAATTGAAAAAAGGCATAATTATAAACAGTTAAGGTTTCTTGCACCTTTTAAATATTCAAAGAGATGCCTGGATTTGTAAAATATAACTCTTGGGAAGATTTTCAGGCCTTGAAAGGCTTTGAGACAGACTGGGGTGAGAAATCATGATGTTTGATCAAAAGTTGGGCTTTTGGAGGCCTTTAAGCATTATTTCATGCCCTGGGGGCTAATATAAGGCCTTCAGATCACTATGGGTTCCATTGGGGGTAATAACTTTGACAGAATAAAAGTGTAGGGGTGCCAATTTATCTAATTTAAAGTTCAAAGGAAAAATAAATATCATCTTATTGCGGGGAATTCAAATCTAAGCTCATATTTTATGACAAAAAAAATTCATTTTATAAAAGAAATTTTGTAAAATATCAATTTATTTTCACCTGATGGAATGTTCCCAGTGTTAAATTCAATCCATTCAACCAAAAAAAAACAAAACAATGAAAATTTTAAATGTACTTATTGTTCATTTTGAAAAAATGTGACATGATGGTGGAATTTAAATGTGTTTGTTTTTTATTTTTGATAAAATATGTATTTTGAAAAATGAGACAATTTAAAGTGCTGAAAAATGAAGGAAATACTATATTGAAAATGAATAAAAGTGAAAAATGGAAGAAAAGAAATAAGCTTAACTTTAATTCATTAAATTCAGAATTTAGAAGGCAAAAGATGTGAACAGATATTGAAGTTTTCTAAGACAATTGAGAGATGGTAAATAATATCAAGTGAATATTGATGATAAAACAAGAGACAGAAAATTAGATTGAGGAAAAGATTTAAGGTTGAATTCTTAACCAAATGATAGAAGAAAATTTTTTGAATCATGGATCCAAGAAAGAAGAGTAGGAAAAATATGAAAAAATATATAAAAGAAAGAAGGAGAAAGATACAAAGAACAGTTGAATATTGCAGATAGGTTTATTCAAAGGGTAGGATGAATTAGTATAAGAGTTCAGCTGATATTGAGAGAAAATTTTCAATTTGGCTGCTAGGTCAGATTCCCAAGTTTTTCAGTGGAAAAGAAGAAAGAAAGGTGAATTTTTGAAAGGTCTGGAGAAAGGGTAAAGCAGGATAATTAGATTCAGAAACTTGAAATATCAAGAAAGAAAGTGGAAAAATATCACAATATTCAACACCCCGCTTGACTGGTAGCATAAATACTGATGATTATGAAGAAGAAGGAATAATTGGTTCTATAAGATTAAAAAGGGATGATTTTGGAAGTGCTTTAATGAGGCCGTGGGCTATCATTTCTTGAGAAGTAATCACGTTAATAATAAGATTTTTCTATTTTTTGTCTTCACATCATTCTTTGAGTTTTATTTCAATGTTTCTGGTTTTTGAATAACACCCAAATTTATTTATTTCATCATCTAATCCTTTATTATAAATGAAATAAAAACATGGCTTGAAATGTTTTTCCAGGAATTCAAAGACCAATACTCTCATCCAAATGGCTTTTAAGTAAGATTTAACTAGAGGGTTCAATTGAGATTTTTTAGTAGAACCAGGTAGCTCTTTTTGAAAATATCTGGTCCACAAAATGAGAGAACCACATAGAATGGAAAAGTGACCTGATTGAGAATTTTGTATTTCCAAATTTTCACTCCAGGTATCATCACTTTAAAACTAAATTTTTGAAAAATTTATGTTGATTTGAAGATTGGGACTTACATTTTTGGTGGAATTGACATAATGCTGAAATCTCATCAAAAAAAAATCTGTAGTCAATTTTCTCTATTTGTGTTCAAGCAACTAAATCCTGACCATGAAATTTATCCCAATCAGGAGAACTTGTGGCAGTCAAGATCAATTGCCTTCAAGACCCCTGGAGCTAGGAGTGACCCAAATTGGGATAACTGCGTGTAGTTGAGTAGGCCACCACCTACACAACTATACCTTAGCTATTTTCAACATCATCCTTGCTCCTTCCCTTGAGGTAATACTCCCAGCTACCATCATACCTCTCCTAACCAATCAGGACTAACCAACCAAGCCAAACTAGCCAAACAAACAAAGTACAAGCACATCCTATCAATTGAAAAATAAATCAAACAAAATACCTACACAATTAAATCAAACAAAAAAAGGAAATGCCACTTCATCAAACAAAGAAAGAAAAAAGGCTATCCAATCAAACAACAAGACTGCCTCCACTACTAGCTCCTCTATCAAACCTACAAAAAGAGGAAAGATATAAAATCAGTTTCCTTCCCAAGACAGGGAGTTGAATATGTACTTTGGTAAAACATTGAGAACAAAATACCTCCCTCTGTGCCCAAGACCACAGGGCTGATATCCAAAAACCCCTGAATGAAAACCAAGGTCCATTCATACCCAGTCAGACTTATAATTCATTTTTTCTTTCCTTGTGGCTTTAAATGTGAAATATTTTCTGTTCCTGATCATCCTCTCAATCAAATCCTTCAACACGTTCCTCTTCCACAACTTTTACTCAACCTTACCCAAGTAGAAGAATTTCTGGTTTTTTACAAAAGATTAAAAATGAAAAATTTGAGGATCAGAAGCCATAATTTAACACAAATAACAGTCAAAAAAAGCTCCATCTCAAAAGAATCAATGATAGCTCAAGAATTTCTGCAAGGAATAATCCTTGATAAATCTAATCCACTCTTTAAAGAAGAAACAGATATGTTGGAAGCGCTGACCCAAGCTATCCTTAAAAAATACATTGAAAGAATTCCATGCATGAAAATGGACAAATTCTCCCTCTGGAAAGACAGGACAGACAATTTTTTGGAATTTCTTTGGCTCAGAGACATACTTAAATCACAAGGCCAGAGTCTGACTGTTTTAAAACAACCCAATATTACAAACATCCTGATCTCCAATCTGGACCCACCTATCCATGCAAACATGATTAATCATCAGAATACAGAAGTTCCAAAGCTATCTGGAGTTATATTTTGAATCTAATTGCCTTTTCTAAATGATTGAACAGAGCCAGAAGATACAACAAACTTCTTTGGAAAAAATTTAATCAAAATTACATCCAGAAGTTCATCAACAAAGTTAAGAGATCAATCAACCAGCTGCATTAAGTGGGGATCTCTATTCCAAAAAAAATATTATGATACACCATCCTTGATAAAAAACCACCAAGCCTAGAAATATTAGCCAACAGATCACCCACTCTGAGAGACTCATCAAACCATAGCTAGCACTCAATCACCTCAGAAGATTCCTGAACAACAGGACAAAAATCAGTCTAGTAAGATCCAAAAAAAACCTTTCTCCATGTCACCAATATGAGCGTATTCATATGAAAAATAGGGAAACACAATCATTTATCCCAAAAATCAATCTCTGAATTCCGGACCCTTCATCCCAAGCTCCAACCAACAAGAACAATAACTAGGAAAACCCAAATAATGGTCAGCTGCCTTCATGATTTGAATCCAATCTTAAAAACATGTCTAATCCTTGATCCTGGTTCCACCTCTCACATGATGCCAGACTCCAGCCTCTTTGAAAAACTTTCAACAGGAAAAGGATCTGTAAATACAGGATCTATAACCCACTTACTGTAAATTAAAGGATATGAAACTGTGTTTTTGAAGAATGAATATGGTTCTAACTTATGGCTAAGGGATGTTCTTTATGTCCCTTATTTTTTAGCCTACCTACTTTACTTCCATTTTCTACTTCTGACTCAGTATGAAGTCAACTTTGAAGTCAATAAGTTTTCTTTGTACAAATACAGAAGGGCGGTCCTCACAGAACATTATCAGAAAAACTTTCCTTTCATACCTCTAAGAAGACTGGTGCAAACATCCTTCCTATCCAATGCAGAACTTGTACACAAGTCCCTGAGGCATTTCATCTACCACCAAATCAGAAACAAGCTGAAAATACCCATCAAACCAGATACTTTATGTCAGTCCTGTTCAATTGGAAAGATAAATCAGGCCTTCTTCAAAAAAAAGCACAGGCCAGAATCTAGGCCCTTTGAAGGATTGCATCTTGAAATAATTGGTCCCATCAATCCAGCCTCAATGAAAAATGATAGGTACGTCCTCACTGTGGTTGAAAGCCACAACAGATATTGCTCTGGTATCCCTCTCAAATCCAAAAGAAAAAACTTTTGAAACTCACACACACATTATAGATCCATAAGGCAAAAGATTTGGATAAAATCCCAATCTCCTGCACTCTGGCAGAGGAGGAAAATTCAAAACTGACAATTTCAACAAGTATTTCCAAAGGAATCTAATCAAGACTAGATACTCCAACCCTTCTACTTCTCAACAAAAAATTCTAGCTGAGAGAAAAAATAGAAAAATACTTAAGGCACTCAGGACCATCTTTTACAACTCATGCCTGACCAAAAAATCTATAGAAATTTGTCATAAAGGCCTTTACCATAATAAAAAACCAGATAAATAGCCACAAGACTAAACAATCTCCTTACTCTCTCTTCAAAGATAAAAGACTTCCACTTGATTTCTTCCATCAAATTGGATATCTTTTCTGCTTTCTAACTCTACCCAGGAAGCCTTTATCCAAGCTCAAAACCACAGGCAAAACTGGTTTCCTGATAGGCTTCAAAATTAATCTCAGATTCTATCATATCCTGTAAAAATATGGAAAAATTGCTGAAACCAAAAAAAAAAAGTTTCTCGCCTTTATTCCCAGAAAAAACAACAAAAAAAAACTATATCTAAAACTTGAGAACATATACCACTTCAATCCTACCCAAATATTGAGAGACACAACTTTCTACTCATACTCAGAAACTAAAAGTGAAGTTTGGATGGAAACAACAAGGACAGACCCAGTTAAGTATTGGTTGCAGACAATTGTGGGAGCATATTTTCAAGCAAATAATCAGAACTATAAATTTACAAGAATTCTCCAACTTCAGAAAGGCAGCCCAATCCTGTTAGTATATTTGACTTCATCTCAGCTTGATCTACTCATGACTTATGGCCTGTGCTTGACCTCCTTTCTCATCCATTTCTGCCGTCCTATCTCTATTCTCTCATTTCCGTGTTGTATTTTCTTTTTCCTTGTGTTCACTCTGTCTCTCAGTCTGGGTGCGGTGGCTTGCCTTGTGCCCTGCACCTGGCTGCGCGCACGCCAGACTGCGCAAATTTACCAGCTTAAATAATGGCACCAGTCCTCCACCAAGGGTGTTTCCAGGTGTGAAATTCTCTATCCGCACCATAAAACCATAGGTTTCTGAGGCTGGTGAGTTCTTCTTCTTAGATCTTGACATGAAAACTGTCCTCTCAATGTTTCACTTATGTTCTGTCCTACAGTTGTCAGAACCATAGTGGCTCCATATGTGCTCCTTCTTATCCATTTCAGTCATAGAGACTTTTCTTTTAGGTGTTATTCTCTTCTACTGTTGACTACTCTCCTTTATCCATATTCCTCTCAATTCCTTTTCTTTTCTTTTAGTCTGAAATCACAACAGATTTACAGTCCCACGGTACTCTCAAAATTGAAGGGAAGGCTCCACCATGACTGATCTAGAGGACAACTCCAACTCCAGGATAAACATCCCCCTTCTTAACTAAACCAACTTCACCAATTGGTTTCTGCGGATCAAGAGCTACCTCAGAAGCAAGGGTCTCCTGGAGCTCATTTCCGAGTACAATCCGCTTCAAGGACCCTCCATCACATTGAAGAATAAGATGTACAAGGCCTCTGACATCATCATTCAACATCTATGAGACACTGCCTTCAATGCCATAGTCAATGCCAGAAACAAAGACAACCCCCAAGCCATCTTAGAAGCCATCCACAAGAGATAAACCTCACAATCCTCCAATAACTGCGGTCTCCTGTGGCTGAATTTCATCAGATATGAGTTTAAGGAAAATCTATCCCAATACATCAATGAATGCCGTAAACTCATGAATGAGCTATAAGCCATTAAACTTGAAGTACCCCAAGACATACTCAGCTACAAAATCCTTGCCAAGTTTCCCAGAACACTGTTTCACATTGTTAACACAATTCTCCTTAACCATAAGTTACTCAAGAATCTCACTGGGGTACTCAACAAACTCAGAGAAGTGAACCACCTGGAAGCCTCTTGCAGAGACAAAAACACTTGTGTTCCCAAAAAAAAGGTAGAATAATCCACTGCTCTCCTCAAGACCTCCAGCAACTAACGCAGACGCCCCAAAACCAAACATCCGTGTTCAAAAGGAAAACACAATCCTCTGTCCGACCACTCAGAAAAAAGGTGCTGGCACCTGCATCCAGAATTATGCCCAGACTACACTAAACCCAGGACCCAATTGCATCTTCACACTGAAACCAAGGATTCTGACAGCAACTCCCTGCCAAACTCAGACTTGCCTAAGGCCTACCTAAATGCTCAGCTTTACCTGGAACCCTTCCAATCCACTGCATGCTTCTGTTGGTGCTAGACTCCGTTGCAACTGATCATATTTTGAACCAACCCAGTTTTATCCCTGAGTCTAGACCCATCCACATGCATATTGGTACTGGTAGTGAAGGATCCAATCTCCTTGCCTTGGCCATTGGCTCTGCCACTCTGGTCAACTACCTTGGAGCCCCAGTCAAACTGAAAGAAGTTCTTCTTTTTCCAAGTCTCAAAAGATTTTTAGTATTGCTTCCCAGACTCACTCAAAGCTCTGCCATCATTTGCCGCATTGGACACTCCGGTTATGACATCACCCTGGATAATTTTTCTTTTGTTGGAACCTCAGTGAACCACCTGGTGGAACTTTGTGGAACTTGCTTTCAGAACAACCCAGCAGGAAAGATCCACCTAAAAGAGCCTCAAGACAATCTATGGCACCTCCAATTAGGTCATCCCAGTAACAAAAACCTCCAACTTCTAGTACCAAACATCAAACCTCAAGAACACTGCAATATCTGTCACACCTGCAAAATGACTGCTTCTCCTCTCAAAAGTCACTTCAATTCAGTTACTTGTTGTCTCAACACCTTGCATGCCAACCTTGTGGGACCATTCCCAACTCAATCAATTGGGGGTTGAAATTAATTTCTTACTATAGTAAGGAATCCGGACAACTGCTGTGGTGACCAAATCTGGACACCCTGGACCAGATGCGGAAAAATTAAAAAAAAATTTACGATTCTTTTATTTAGGTGTTATTCAAAAAAAAAAATAGAATTTCTTTTTCAGTATCAGTTCTCCAACTTCCTCATCCTGTCAAACATCCCTTTGTCCCATTGGTCTAGGACAGGCCTTCTTGGCCTCATCACCTAGGCATTGCGTTCAATTCCTTCTCCCTTCATTCCCCCCCTTCCTTTTGGCCGAACGCGTGGGCCAAGACCCGCTTGGCCCGAGATATCCCTCTCCAATATCCATCCCTCCATTTTCAGATGAAAGCTTGAGGTAGTCTACTCTGCACATACATCCTGACCATCCACAATTGGTTGGAGTATTTATCCAATATGTATGGTGATATGCTACCTACACCCTCTACCCTCACCTCTCCAGCCAATCCAGCCCTCCACCCCATCTCCTCCTCTCCCCAGGATCATCCCAACTCGAGAAAGGCCAGAGATCCAATTTGTGTCTCCAACTCAACCACTGCCAGGATCCCCATCTCCTCCAGCTCATCCTTGTTGATCAGTCATCATCATCTCCCTCAATCCTTCAATCCAATCTTGAACCTAGCCAGTCAACATTCTCCCCCGGGCCTTGCTCCCTGTAGTCTGCCTACCTACATTGGTAGCTGGGATTCCCACCCCGATCTACCCAACTTTGGATTTGTTCCCTCTTCCCCAACCCATGTATTCAGGCTAGAGAGAGACCTCTTGCTTGAATCCCGATTCGCACTCTCCCATCCCTCATCATCCTCATTCACCAATCATCATCCGCCCCATCCCCTCTTCACTTCCACTTCCTCCACCAACACCAAAAATCCATTTTGTTACAACCAACCACCAGCCTTCAATCACTCATCTGTTTCCACCAATCATCTGATTTGCACATTCCAAGCCAAACCATCCCATAGTTACCTTACCAGCCATGATCCACAGCACCATCACAAGTCTGAGGCCTTTCAGCTTGTGGTCCCTGCCTCACATCCATCATTCAATCTTCATTGACAACCTCCAAACAACAATAAATCAATAGCTCCCACCCCCCTTCCATCTTTGGGCGGGGGTGGGAAAGCATCATCTACCGCCCGCGGGTGTCCGTGGGTGGTCTGGTCCATTTTCTTTTCCCACCCCTTTTGCCTTTGGGTGAGGGATGGGTGATCCTGGTATTGTTGCGCGCGCCCGTCCACAGACGGACGCAGGAAAGGTGAAGGGATCATAAGGATCCCACCCCGGTCAGGCAGGCCAGATTTCCACTGGCCTGCGTGATCAAATTTTTCTGATCACCTGAAAATCAAAAAAAAAAAAATTCTTTTTCCGCTCCATTTGTAGTATCCCTTGTACATAGTCTAACAGGGCCTCCTGCCCATATAAGGAGGGGCTCTCCACTGCCTTTTGAGGGGGAGAAAAAATCATCATCATCACATCCTACCATACCAGTTTGGATCTTCATCATTTTCACCTGGCAATAAATCATCTGGGGGGCTTCATTCCCCTTTATCTGAGACAAAAATTTGGGTATATCTATGATTTCCCCTTGATCCTTGAGCCTCCATACTCAAACCCTTGATCCCTGATCCTTATCACCAACCAATAGCTTTGCTGTTTGAAGAAGAATTTGACTAATTGAATTCTTGAGTGTGTTACACAACTCCTGATCCCTTTATCCAACCATACTGGTCCTGATCATCCTTTGATTATCTTTCTGGACCCAGTCATGCTTGACTGAAGAGGTTTTACTAAGCTTAAAACCTGAAGTTTTAAACCTCCCTTCATCTCTTTTGAAGTTGAATTCCGCCACGCTACTCTTGAGTCCCTTGAGAAGTGTTGGGTTTTTCTTGTTTGAATCAGTTATTGTTTTGCTTCTGGAGCTTCTTCAAACCATTAGCTTTGTCTTGTGCAGCCACCCACAGTTATCTTGTACCCTTCAAGCGCTTGATTGCGGAGAGTTGGGCAGGTTCATTGAGAACCTGGAGGTTGTTAGGGATTGAGTTGATCTTTCCTAAGCTTCTGCTGACAACCAGAGCTATTAGCTTGTGGGCGTTGTCACTTACAATTGCCTTGTCTTGTTGAACTCTGAAAAAACCTTGACTTCTTCTATTCAAGTTTTCCCCAGCACAATCTTGTCTCAGATAGTGTTGTTTCCCCAGCTACCAACTACTATCATCTTTATCCTCTTACTTTTGGTCCCTTGTTTACCAGGTTCTGGACTTTGATCTTGGTTACATTTAAATATTTTTGTAACACTCAGGAGGGCAGACTAAACAGCACCTTTCCCATCCACAGAACTGCCACAGCCTATCACCGTTTGGAGTCTTACACCGCGTTGTCTGGAGAGCTTGAGTCTGGAGAAACCGGTTGAGTCACCGGGCTGTTGGTGGTGTCTGAGGATAAGGAGGTCAATTGTAGGCAATTTTCTGGAGCATGGATGGAGGAGGACAGACATTGATTGACACCCTCTCTAAGATGTATATTAAGGGGAGGAATTTTGACAGGTGAGGATGGCGGGAGAGCTGTTGGTGAGGGCAAATATTGAATCACTGGGATATTGGTTCCTGGAGTCCTGGCGGAGTGGGGCCATGGTACTTCCACAGGAACAGGTTTTAAAGGCGGAATCAGTTTGGAAGGATATGGGAATGAGAAATCATCAAAAATTACATCACAACTTTTGATTACCATGCGGGCCTCAAGATCCCACAGCCTTTAGCCATTCCCATTGCTGAGAGGCGATGGCAGTATGGAGGATCTTTCCTTGTTGTCAAGCTTCTTCCTGTTGGCCTCAGGTACTTTGAAACATGCATGGCATCCAAAAGGTTGCATGGATAGAGGAGAGAGAGTATCATGTCCTATAATCAAGAGAGGGCTTTTGAATCTGGCTGGGGTGTGGCAGGGATATGAGTTGTGATAGGAGAAGATGTGTCGAAGGGCATCTGCCCAGAATGATTGTGGGACGGAGGCCTGTAAGAGTGAGCATCGGATGGCATTCCCAATTGTCCTGTTGGTTCTCTCCACTACCCCATTGAGTTTGGGTGAATGCGGCGGGCCTGGCTCATGGGAAATGCCAAGATTCTTGAGATAGGTTTCAAATGATGAGGAAATGTATTCCCCTCCGTTATTGGAACAGAGAGAGAGTATTTTGATCTTGTTGGGAACCTCAAAGGATGTTTGTAAAATTTTGAAGCAGCTGAAAAAATTGCTTTTGAGTTTCATGGGAAAGGCAGCGGTGAATTTAGAAAAGTCATCTACAAATTTGACAAAGTATTTGTAGCCTTCCCTTGAGAATACCTCAAAGGAGCCTACGTCTGAGTGAATGAGTTGTCCCGGGTGGGTTGATCTGTAGGGACGGCAAGATTTGAGGAACAAGTCATTTTGCACTGGATACAGAAGGGGAATTTTTGAACTTCTATTTTGTTTGTGTTTGTGACGGAGATTTTGTGAAACCGGAGAAATTTCTTCAGAGGTTTGAGACCTAGATGGGAAAATTTGAGGTGGTAGTCAAACAGAGAAAGCTTAGCCTGGGCACTTTGAGATAATTCAGTGGATACCTGGCCATGGTGTCAATATGGGCATTGATGTCGTCTCCGTCCATTTTGGTTAGGAGGAGTTTTCTGAGCCAGTAAACCCGACTGCCTGTTGTTTGATCTTGATGGGTTTGACTAAGGGCAAGCCACATACCGCGAGCATCCCTACGATGTTCTCAAACATATCTGAGATTTGGTGCGTCTATCGCTTGCGTGATCAAAGCGCAGACAATTTTGTTGTCATTCATCCAGGCAGGTGTAGGATGATCCGGTCGAGGATTGTCAATGATGTACTCTAGTCCGGCGGCCTCAAAGTACAATGTTACGACAAATTCCCAGTCCAGGTAGTTAGATTCTGGGCCTGGGGAGTTGAGGATGGGTAGTTTGGCGCTTGAGAGCCTGTTTGGAGATGAGGTAAAGGCGTGTGAACCTACGTTGATCATATTGGACATTTTTGGTTTTAGGAATGAGGATGAGGATGAGGTCATCTAAGTTGAGGTTGCTTTATTGTTGAGCATACGGATCCTTTAGAAAGTTTAGCTACAGGAGATAGCGGAGCTCTGGGCTCATAACCTGATGAGGTTGACTGGGGCAGAGTGAGAAGGATGCGAAAGGATAAAATGCATGTTTTAATAAGAGAAATAAGAAAAATAATAAGAAGAATAACGAAAAGAATAATAGAAAGAATTATGAAAAAAAGGAACATTCCTGGGGCAGAGTGAGAAGGATGCGGAAGGATGAGGAAAGAGTCCTTCCGTGACCCAGAGCTGCCCCAGGTATACCATACAAAGTGTGACATGTGCTTGACATGTGTGTGGCATACTAGATACAAGAGTCTTAACCCAACACCTCTGAAGGAAACTGTCCTCATCAGTGTACCCAGAAACGTGGCAACTACTCCCAGGACCGTGCTGAAACTAAAGAAAGCCCTATATGGCCTGAAACAGGCACCTCAATCATGGTACTCCCCCCTTTCCACCTGGCTGAGGGAAGAAGGTTTCAACCGCAGCAAAGCCGACCGTCGCATTTCCTGGAAGGTGGAAACTTATCTCTACATACATGTCAATGATATCGCCATTTCAGCTCCTCTCCACTTGATTTCGTTGCGGCCATCAAGCGCAAATTCAAAATTAAGGACCTGGGTGCGGCCTCACTCTTACTGGGGATGAATGTACATCAATCAGCGGAGCGAATGCAGCTTAATCATACCACCTACATCAACTCACTGGCCATGAAGTACAATCTACCTCCCCACAAGCAATGCTCCACCCCTTCAAGGCATTTGGCAAACTGTTGCCCTCCTCAGACAAAGAGCATGAACTTTTCATCAAGTCCCATCTCAACTACAGGAAATTGGTGGGAGAATTAAACAACATCAGCTGCAGTACCCAACCTGACATCACCTTTGCAACAAACTATCTCTTGCAATTTCTCAAAACACCGTTGAAAAGCCACTATGAAGCAGGTTTACTTGTTCTCAGTACCTAGGCTCAACGTGTGAAGTGGGAGTAACCTTCTCTAGAAAGTCTCAATCCTTGCAAGTTAACACCTATGTGGACGCCGACTGGGCAACCTGTCCTTCCACCAGACGCTCCATCAGCAGATTTTTGGTTCTCTGGAATAGGGAAATGGTCAGCTGGAAGTCGCGCAAGCAACCAACCGTCACCCTATCAACCACCCAGCCAAAGCTTCTTACCCAGAAAAAAAAAGGCCAGACTCTGTATCCAGGGATACAAAAAGTTCCAGGGATTGATTATGATGATAAATTTTCTCCTGTTGGAAAATTCACCAAACTACCAACTCTTCTTGTCCCATCCATTGCCAGAAAACTCTCCCTCAAAAATTTTTAAATGAAGGCAGCGTTCTTATACACTCCACTGAAGGAAAACTTCTTTATCAAAACACAATTGGGAGGCCAAAGAACTGCCCCCTTCCCCGAACTCAAAAAATATCTCTATGGTATCAAACAAGCTCCAGCTAACAGGTACAGCACCATCACTGACTGGCTGAAAGCAATTGAACATGCTCCATTCAACTCCAATCCTTGCCTCTACATGCATAAAGACTCCAATTTCTTTCTTTTTTTCACATAGATAACTTCATTGTGGCTGGAAGAACCCATGAATTTGAAGCCCTTTTCCTCAAACACTTTCCCAACTCCTCAGTCCATAGTCCAGAAACTCTCCTGGGGATTGTATTGAAAATCTGGGATTCCAAAAACTCCCTCTCACAGGAGAAATTTATTGAAGAAGGACTTTAAATTCTTGGGCTTTTTAATTGCAAGATTGTTTTGACTCCTCTTAGCACAGGAATCCAAATCCTGAAGGCACCCAAAGATGAAATATAAAAGTTCAGAAGGCTTAAAATAAACTAGAGGACCTAAAGCAGAATTTTGAACTAAATATACTGAAGAACATGACCAGATGAAGCCCCAGAAGGGTCCATACCGTCCTATTTCAAAACCAATCCAGGAATAAATTACTGAGAAGAAATCCTTCACTGCTAGAGATACCTGCCTGGAACCATTTTTAATTTTAAATCTCTTTCCCTTTCATCCTTCTCTTTCTCCTAAATTCTTCTCTTTATCCTTCATCCTTGTCTTTCTGCTTCATCCTTCTCTTTCTCTTCTAGAATCAAATATTTCAGTGATGCTACTGAGGCTGAAAACCTGAAAACAAGAAAATCAAGAAGAAGATACCTCTTTTCTTGTCTCAATTGACACATCTCCTGAAATATGTTCAACCAGAAAAAACAAAATGTCCTCCAACAACACCAAATTCCACTCCCTTTCCAAATGCTACCAAGAAATTCTATGGATATCAGAGCTCATCCAAAAAATTTCCCCCATCATTCACTGACTCACATCTGTAATGTTGATAATAATGGACTCATGGAAACAAATCAGACACTTTGGTGCAAACTCAAAGGCCAAATATCTGGACATAAAAATCAAGTAGCTTAGAGACCCATTGGTTTCTGATTTTCTTACCAAGGCCTGAAGTTCAACTTCTTTTTCTAGACTCAACAGTAGAATCTTCAAAACAAGGCATGGAGGGTGTTGAAATATCATAAAAAAAATTATGTAGTCATGCTCAATAAACTACATTGGAACCAAAACAAGTTATCCCAAGTAGGATAACTTTCCACAGTCAAGATTGATTGCATTCAAGAATGGCACAGCTAGGAGTTACCCAAATTGGAATAACTGCTTTTAGATGCATAGGCAAATACCTGTAAAACTACACCTAAGCTATCCTCCAAATCATCCTTGCTCCTTCCCTCAATCCAAAAATCCTAGCAACTGTCATCCTTGCCTAACTAATAAAGACCAAATGAAAGAAAAAGAAAAGGAAAAGTAAACCCTATCAATTGAAAAGAGTATCAATATTGAAAAATAAATCAAACAAAGGACCTATACCTTCCAAAAAAACAAACAGAAGAAAAGGCCACTTAATGAAACAAACAAAGAAGAAAGGCTATCCAATCAAAAAAACAGGCTGCGTCCACCACTAGATCCTCTATTAACCATACAAAAAGAGGGAAGACAGGAAATCAGTTGCTATCCAAATACGGGGAGTTGAATATGCATTTTGGTAGCAGATAAATAATAAAGACCTCCCTCTGCAGCTTATATCACACGCCTGATAGAAAACAGACCCTGACCAAAAACCAAGGCCCATCCAGATCCAGTCATACTTAGAATTCATTTTTCTTTCCTTGAGGCCTTGAACTGAAGACATATGTCCTGTAACTGATCATCCTCTCAATGAAGTCCTCCAACATTTTCCCTTTCCACACCTTTGACTCAAAATTTTCTAAGTAGAACAGTATCTGGATTTTTCAAAAACAGTGATAAAAGAAACATTTAAGGATCAGGAGCCACAATTCAACAGGTATTTCCAGAATGGTATGGCTTCTTTCCAATTTTGAATACCATCTCTGTCAAAGAATCAGGAAATATTCAAGACCAAAAAACTCATAACTGGAAAAATTAAACCAGAAATACAAATCATTAGAAAGAAAGCCAGGCAATATTTCAAATTCAACGGTTTGAAAGATTCATATTCTTCATCTGTCCTAGCTGTAAGGTTGATATTTGCAGTTAGAGGAATTAGAAGGTATAAATTCTGTCATTTTGAGTTCTTTGAGAAAATGATCTAAATTGTTTTAATAGGTAGAGAAAAAATTTTTCTTTCCAAATATATTCATGCATAATATGGTGTTGGGTTTATGATGAGTTGAATTTGGAATTTTTTCAAGGAATTATTTCAGAAATTGTGTATAAGAGCCAACTAAGATAAGATATCCTACAAAGAAGAACAGAACATATTTTTTTTGAATATATCCAAATTGAATACAAGGATCAGAAATAGATTCATGAAAGCTTTTCTCAGAAATCCACTAATAAGGAGTATGGAACTAATTGGCTGGTGAATGCTTGAGACCATAAAGAAACTTTTTGAAAGGATTTATATTGATTTTAATTTTGATCCTTTTGAATTTTTTATGATCACTTTTGCATTCAAAGTTTCATGAAGAAAAGAAATTTATATTTTGAATTTGTTGATAGGAAGTGAGTAAAAGAAACCATAACTAAGGTCTATTCAAAGAGATACTACTTCAACCGTAGATGATAATTTATTTTGATATACCAAACCATATATTTCATCAAATCCTCTGAAACATACGCAAATTTTGTAAACCAGAGGATGACCATGGCAATGTCCTTTGAGTATATATACCCAGGTTTTATTGAGAGGATTGATCAGTTCAGTTTGATTTTCATTTTCCAAAACTCCAACTGTGAGCTCCATAGAGAATTCCCATATAATTTTATCTGGACATTCCTTAGCTTTTTGCTAAATTGGGGTACAAACTTTTTATGATACCTGTATCTTTGAGGAGGTTTGAGAGGTGATAAATCAAAATTTTTTGATTAGATACAATATTTTATTTAATTTTTTCCAATGATTCAAAAGAGGAGTCAAAGGAATTTTCAGTTTTTTTTCTCTGGTTCAGTTGGAAATGTATCAGATATATTATGCTTTGAGATGATGAATTTTTGAATGTGTAGGGAAAATCTTCATAGAGAGGAAATTCTTGAGAGGGATCATTTATATCAAATGAGTTAATTTCATGGTGGCTAGGATTATTTTTTTTGAAAATCTTCACATCCTTTGTAGAAATAATGGAATTATCAGATTCAAGAATTCAATAAGAGATAAATTTTGGATTGTAACCAACAAGTGGGTTACCTGCACTTTCTTTAATCCTGAGAGTCTAAATCTTTTCCCCTGAGCAAATTTGATGTGTAGGTAGACCACCTTGGAGCCAATTGGATGATAATAGTTGAGCAAAAGCGTTTTTGTGGCGGTGAGTTGGTATTCAGAAGGTTGGTTTTGAAATATAGGAATTTGATTCAAAATGAAGCATGAAAATTTAGGAATTTTTACCAATCATTTAAGATGAATCTTAGAGGTTTTCAAGATTATTTGAATGGATTTGATTATTTTTCTGTTTTTTTGTTGAATTTTTTCATTGTGCTTGTGATGATACAGTTTTTTTTTCATTGTTGGATTGAGTTAGACTACAAGAATTTTTCCAGGTCAGAAAAATTGCATTCTCCCTCACCTTCAGTACAAATTACATCCCAATATTGGTCTTTTTTGTCCTTCAAAATAATGAATTTTTTTGGCTTCTCTCTGGAATCAGATTTGTTTTGAGGGGTAATAGCTGAGACATAAACCAATTTGTTATAAATAACTAAAATTATATAGTTCATATTATTTATAGAGACATGTGTAATTGGACTAATAAGGTCCATGTGAAGGTGTTCAGGGGCTTTGGAGGGAGGAGTTGAATAACTTTTGAAATAGAATTTGATTATTTTAGATAAAACACAGTCTGTACATTGGAAATCATAAATTTTCTATTCCAAGAGTTCTTCAAAGAGATTTTTCAGAAAATAACATTTTCATGTGCTAAATATTGATTAAGGTAGTTGATTACATAATTTTACAATCTTTGCCTGTTTAGTTAAAATAATTATGAATTTTTTCAAGTTGATCTGGCAAGATTAAAAATGAAAAAATTTTCTCAGATGTATCTGTGAAAAACAGTACTTCTATACGAGATTTCCTGACTTAACTAACACTAGATTTTCATTCCTATAAATAATTAATTCTGTCTCAGATGTTTATGTTTCTTTCAATTTCAATTTTGTATTTTTTCCCTACTGGGTTAGGTGATTTAAAACCAGATCAAAAGTGGAGATTTTATCACATTGCATTATCTTCTCTGTGGGAGAATAAAGAAAGGGCTTGGATTTGAAGAGGGCCAAAAATGACATGATTTCATTGAGAATATCTATCCCTAAATCCATATCTTTCTTGATTGATGAATTAGTCCACCAGAGAAATTAATTGATTGCGTCAAATTTCAATTTTGGTATAATAGATGTTTAAAAATTCTTTTGCATTGGGCATTTTTCAATGAGGAAAATGTTTCCTTGATGGTTTTCCAAAGCAATTTAGGTTATGAGATTTTAGTTGGTTTCACCTGTTAAAAATTGACTTTGATCCACTGTTTTAGATAACAAAAGATAATGGAGGAAATTCTTATGAAGCCAAGAGGAGCAGATCAGAGAGTCAAAGGGGCTCTCACTTTCAAGCCAAGTCAGAATGGATTAGTAAATTCACTTGTTCAGGCATCACTATACATAGACAAAATACAGGATGGCTGAAAAGTGGATGAATGGAAAGAATAAAAATGAATATAAAGTATTCAATATTTAACCATCAGAGCCTTCAAAACTTGGAAGACCACATCCAATGGGGAGCCACATCAATTCAGATCAAGAGTTCACTAGAATTGTAACTAACTTAGTAAATATAAAGGACAGCATTATCTCTAAAACTCATTAGCCTTGTTATAATGAAGAAAGAATAACATTCATAAGAAAGGTTGCACCCAAGATTCAGGCAACATCCATATTGTATCAAAAGTCCAACACACCCCCTTGCCTGAAGCTTGATTGAAATAAAAAAAATCAAAGAGTTTAAGTCTTTTGATCATTTTATGTCTATTCTGTCCAACATTTCTTTCTTTGGATGATGAGAATTTTGAACAATGCAATAAAGGCCTATTATATTGGGAAAGAAATTGATGAAGTGAACTTCAAACTTCTTCTGAGTCTATTCCATCAACAATTAGCTGAAATTTCAATTTCAATTTTTGAACCCCGGACTAATCTGAACAACAACAATTCTTAAGTAATTTGTTGCCAATGTAGCAATAAGGGTTGCAGAATTATGAGGTAGCAACCCAATCTGATGGAATTAAAATTTTCTGACTTTAGAAGTAGCAACCAAACCAAGCAAATTGAACAATATAGTAAGGCAATGCAAGACAATTGCCTCAAATACCTGAAAAGCTAAGTTAATGATTGAGTAAGAAATTGATGGATTGAATTTGATGGATTGAACTATTTTTCAGGGGATGTGAGTGGGAGAGAGGCGCACATTGTTAATTAATGAGTCAACCAACTAAAAAGGTGAGAAAAATGAAGGTGAGGGCACAACAAGCAAGACAAGTTTTGGATAATTAATCAAAGAAGGGGGGGACTTGAAATGATAGGCTGAAAAACAAGAAGAAGGTGATAAGCACTTGGTAAATCAAATTTATGCATTTTAATTCTAGTAGTATTAACATTTTTTCCTCCAATATTGTTCAATTTTCAATGATAAGAGATGAATATCTTTATAGAACTTCTTGTACGATTAGCTGTTGGAACCAGTTTTTACTTGATTCCTCCATTTTCCTGGATTAGATTATTGGTTTCAATATTTTGGCTTTTAAAAATTTTGGAATTTTGATGGAGGATTTATTTCTGAAAAAAAAAACAAAAATGAAGAGGGCTGAAAAATAAAGGAAATAATTTGATTGAAAAATAATAAAAGCAAGAAAATGAGAAGAAAATAAATATCACCATCAATGTAAAGTTTCATTCATTCCATGAGGAATTTTGAAGGCAAACGCTGTGAGGGTACATTGAAAGAGTGTAAAAAAATTGTGTGACAGGAAATGAGATCATGAGAAGACTTATAAAGGAAAAGAGTCATAAAATTAAATTGGATAAAAGATTTAAGTTTGAAGTCTTACCACAAAGATAGATGAATAGTATTTGAATCATCAATAAAACACAGAAAATTAGAAGAAAATTTATATAGAGATATAAAGGAAGCAAGGAGGAAGGTTTGAAGAAGGGTTAGATATTGCAAAGAATTTGATTCCGAGGTTAAGATGAAGTAGTACAGGAGCATTGATAATCATGATAAAGTATTTTAAAATTTTGGTTGAGCCACAAATAAATTTATTTAAGGAAAAAAACCAGGAAAAAATAGTCTTGCAAAATATTTCAAAAGAAATGAAATTTACAGTTTTACAAGGACAATGAAATATTCATGATTCCCACAAAAATTCAAATTCAAATCACTCATTAAATAATTCAGGCACTTTCTGAAAAGTTTTAAATTGGAAGAAAGGTTATTTAGAGAAGGAAGGGACACAGTAGTCTAATGAGGATCCAATTGAGGGTAAATTATAAGGCTACAAAGAGCAAAGGGATAAGGGATTATACTGTTAAAGTGAAGTGGAACTGATCTTATGAGCAGGAAGGGGCCCTGCATTTCAGTTGTCTGGTAATCAGATTATTTTTCTTGATCTTCCCAGGGGAGGTCCACTATTTAAGGAAAGCTATACATGCACAAAGGGGGACTAAGGAAGCAGGTTTAAGAGAACAATTGAGCACCCAGAAGGGTCCAAAGACTGGAAAAAAAGCATAATGAAAAAAGTGAGATAGAAATAAAATTTAAAAAATTTGTTAGTAAAAAAATATGAGCAGAAAAAGACAACACAACACTTTGAATGACCAATTCAGGAACCAATTTTAGGAAAATTAACATTTCAGAGATTCATGAGAATTGAAAAAGAATATGAGAATGAGAGAGAGACAGAAATCAGAATTGTAGAATGGATTACAAGATGCAACCTTTTAAAATATGAGATGGGCAATAAAACTTTATTTCAAGAGGAGAAACTAGGAACTCAGGCATAGTTTCCTAGAATGATGGGGAGAATGGTATTAATATTTCAAGAGAAGAAACTGGTTCCTCAGGCATAGCTGCCTAGCATGGTGTATAATGGGGAATAATTATGAGAGTAATTGACGATGGGGATGAATGATTGATAATGGGAATGATGATGAGAATAATATTTGAGATTATGATGGTTGTAGGAATGGCAATGGTGATGGTGATGGTGATGGCAATGGTGATGATGATGGTGATGGTGATGGTGAGGGTGATGGTGATGGTGATGGTGATGGTGATGGTGAGGGTGATGGTGATGGTGATGGTGATGGTGATGGTGATGGTGATGGTGATGGTGATGGTGATGGTGATGGTGATGGTGATGGTGATCACATTGAAGTTGAAATGGATTGGTAAAATTTATCTAATAATGGTGGTTGATGAAATTGCAAAATGAAAATGAATGTGTTTATGATGAAGATGGTGGGTGAACAATAGGGAGATAAAGAGATAGTATTGAAAAAGAAATAGGAAAAGATTCCAACACACCAGTCTGTTGAATAATAGATGAAAGGAACATCTTGAAGAAGGTGATTGTTAAAAGTGATGGTAACAATGTTGAGGGTTGATTCAAATGAATGGACCACCCTGGGAATGATTTAAGTACATCAATTATTGAGGAAGGGAAAAATAGTGCAAGAAAGGTTGCAAATGGGCTAAAAAAGCCAGTGAGAGAGCAAGGGCAAGTAGGTTAAAGCTGAGAGGTGATTGAGGTCAATTTCAAGGTTGCCATTAAGGCAGCAAGAGAAGAGGCAGAAAAGCAAGGATCAGTGGGGAAGAATGTTGATATTTGTCTCATTTGTCCTCTGCTGAACAATCACTCTTCCATCTCACAGTCTTCTTGTCTCTGCTGCTGTTGTGCTTGTCATGTGTCATGTCTTAAGTTTCCTTTTCCTCCTGTTGTTTTTCTCACTGTCTTCAATGTTTTTGCCAAGCGTGGGAAGCTCTGCTCCAACCGTGACAGGTGTCAGTCACCGTCAGCTGTCGCAGACGCTCCCACCACAGGAGAAAGCTTGGACGACCCATCTACTCCTATATCTGTCGCTCAGTCTTCAATTCTTGCAATCTCAACCATCCGCCTCAACCTCCAGCTACAAACTCATCGACTACCAACCTGAATCAGCTAGATCGGTTTACCTAAACAACCCGGTTCACCAGATCGCCATCAGGATCAACATAGGAGTAGGTATCATCTCATCCTTCAGCTCAATTTATGGGACCTTCCTAGTCAACAAGTCTCCCTGGTAGGATTGGCGTCATCTTTGTCTTCAGTGCTTGAACAACTCTACCTAGCCAATTGAAGGGCCATCACCCTGCCAGTAGAGGCACTTCTTTTGTTTGTTGATTTTTTTATTGCTGTTTGATACTCCTTTACCGGCTGTTTTCTGTTGCTTACCTTTTGCTGCAATCTGAACAGCCTTGTCTAGGTTTTCCATTCATTTAATTCTTTTACAAAGAAATGTTGCAATCTAGGTGGAGGTGATGAAAGGAAGTGTAAGGGTGAGGAGCAAGGAGGTGAGGGAGGGAATTTGGAAGATTAAAAGAGGTTTTGAATTGGTGGGCAATTGGATCAATATGAGTTTGTCACATAGAGGCTTGAAAAACAGCAAGGGTGGCATTAACTAACAGTAGGAAGAATACCAGTACCGGAAGAGATCCAAGATGGATCAGGCTGAAGATTCAGCAAAAGAGAGTGAAGAATCCAAGATGGGTAAAGAACCAAAGAGGACTCAAGATGAGTCAGGATGGTAATAGTAAGAAGGTTAATCCAGAAGGAGTGGACTGAGAGCTAGGGTGCAAACAAGAAGAATTTATTTCTTAAGGAAAGACTTGAAAGTGTGAATGATTCAGGTTTATATAATGCTGTTTACAACCAGTGATACATTTTTTTGTAACATGTTAATGACACTTTAACAGATGAATAATCACTTAGGTTGTATTGAATAATCTAAGTCCTCATCTGTTTCATAAGTATGACAGAGGGATTGGATAGAAGCCTTGCATTATATTTTTCATGTGGAATAGTAGAAACCTTGGGGGGAGATAGACTCTGTAGAAGACAATTTTTGATTGATGGATGGATGGCATTCCATAGGAACTTTTAAAATATTCATATGGACTGGGTTTCTGGATGCATTTCTTCAACAGTTTTGCTGAACCTTCTGAGATGAGTGTACCAAGTCCAAACCAGAGGGAATGAGCCAGGGAAATTTATATGATCTCAATAGTGATGAGGATTGATGGTGATTATGAAGGATAAAGAGTGATTAGGATGAGGAACATGGGAAAATTGATACCAGACCAGATCCTGAACCAGAAATAAGGAATTGTAGTGCCAATGAGTGCACTGAAAATTTTCTGTCTCTGGGAATGGTAAACTTTTCTGACTCAAGAACAACAGATTTTGGTTGCAATGGAGAGGAAGGTGGAGCCCAAGATCAATTTGATGAATAATATTCAAGGGGTACTCAATTTATTTATTGAGAGCGATGAATGAAGGCAGTTGGAGGTTGGATGGAAGGATGAATGATTGGATGAAGAAGATCTTGAAGATAAGCTTGAGAAGGCAGTAGAAGGCCAACAGTGGTTAGCCGAAAATTTTTGACCACAATTTTTGATCAATTGACTGGTAGTATTTGATGGATGAGTAATGATTGATAATGGTCTTAGGAGAGATTAGGGAGAAAAGGAGGATTGAATTGGATGATGGGGATTTCAAATCAGGAGATGCCAGAAATGATTGTGAGACCAATCTGAGAGAGATGGAGAGAAATCCAATGGCCAACCAAGCTAGGATCAGCACCTTGGATGACAATGAGGATCCCAAGGACTGTACTGGTTGGAATTTGAGTTAGGATAAGTCAGGATGGAGATGGTATGATGATTGAGAGAAAGGTTTGAGGGAAATCGGAGGTTAGGATTAGCTGGATTGGAATTAGATGAGGATGAGGATGATCAGGATGATAAGGGTGATTTTGCAGATCAGTTATATTGACCAGGTTGTTGATTGATCTGAATTTCCATTATGAAAATTTTATTGGGCGGCCTGACTGAGTAGATTATCAATGGTTTTAGATGGTGCCAATGAAGATTTTCAGGAGGATGGTACCAGTTATCAAGAATACCTGTTTCCAGATGAATATGAGGGAGAGGATTTATGTGAGATGGAAGAAGGGGAGTGAGGTTGATTGATCTGCATGTCCATTATGAACATTTTATTTGGCGGCCTGACTGAGTAGATTAGCAATGGTTGTAGATGGTGCCAATGAAGATTTTCAGGAGGATGGTACCAGTTATCAAGAATACCTGTTTCCAGATGAATATGAGGGAGAGGATTGAGGTGAGATGGAAGAAGGGGAGTGAGTAAGGATTAAAAAGGTAGAGTTTGATATTTATGAGTTTGGCTTAAATGGATTGAATGGAACTTAAATCATTGGAGTTTGAGGATTGCAAGGAACAATTTTGAAATTGCATTGGTGATGAGGGGATCAAGGTATCATGATAAAAGTATAACACATTGAAAGCTGAGATATTGGATCTGAGTGAGGTGGTACTGGAGGCAGGGTTGAGGGAGGCAGGGATAGAGGTGTGATGATTCAAGATTATCCTTCTTGACAAGGTTCTATATTGATTATGAGACATCTGAGCATCAATAGGGGCTTTGAAGATTTGATTAATTTTATTGGAAGAGGTAGATCATAGGAAGCAACCAGTGGCTATGGTGAGTAAGGTGGTCAACAATCCTGTCAAAAGGGAGATGCAGTGAGGGAGATTGGGATTATTTGGTAGTTTGAGAGGGCATGAGTCAAAATTAGACTGAGAGGGTTGAAAAAAAAGAGGTAGAAAGGATTAAAGGTGTGATGCTAAAGGAGAGTGGGATGGTTGGATAACAAGATTTAATGAAGATTTGATAGCAGGGATGGAGGTTGTAAAATGAATTTGGTAGAGACTGGATGTTCATGGTAAGGATCCCAGCGGGAAAAATGAATTTGAAGGGATAGCTTGGTTGGATTAGTTTGGCTTTTAACCATGAAACATTTGAAATAAGTAGACAGTTTACTTGGAGAAGGAGGGGAAACAGTAGAGCACTGAGGAGCCAATTGAGGGGAAATACTAAAGCTCAGAAGAGCCAAGGGAGAAGGGATTATACTTGTAAAGTCAAGTGAAATTTATCTGATGAGGAGGAAGGGGTACTCAGGTTTAGATGTCTGGTAATCAGATGATTTTCATTGGTGGTCCCAGGGGAGGACCATTATTTAAGGACAACTAGAGATCCCCAAAGGCAGCCTAAGGCAGCAGGTTTAAGAAAACTAGAGAGCCGCCAGAAGGGGCCTGAGAAAGGAAAAACAGGATAATGAAAACAGTGAGAAATAAATGAAAACAACTAAATTTTTTGGTGACAGAATATGAACAAAAACACACAACACTTTCACATTGTTTGATGAATTGAGAGAATTTACACTGTTAATCCTGAAGATTAAAAAATGTGGGTTCTTTTATTTTTTTTGAATATTTATTTTGTTGCCACTTAATTCAATAAACTAAAGCAATTAAATGGGATGTCTTATGAAATTTTGAAGAATCATCTTTTTCCAAGTGTTTAATGGACAAAAATAATCATTTAGACAAAAAATGCAATAGGCTGATAAGCAGATTCACCCTTTTGAACCAAGATAATTGATTGAAACTCTATTGCAAATTTTACAGCCAGAAAACCTAATTTAAATATAGAATTGTTACTTAAACTTCAGGGTGGGAGCTTCAATCATTCCAGGATAAATGATCAAATGTTTCTCAAAAATCAAAAGTTTGAAATCAACCAAACTAATTATATTTCAAAATAATTGAATATTAATTGAAAATTTTTATCCTGATTCTCCAAGACTTGATAAAAATTATATGTTGCAGGAATTAATAGGAAATGGAACCTTTCAGAAGAAAACGAGACTTCTAAAAATGAATAAGATTTGCAATAAGTTCATCTTCTTGATAATAGACAGAAGCATATATTTTGCCTCCTAGCAAATGTAGCAATTATTTTCAACCATTTCAGCTATTTATTGATGATCCTAGTGGGCGGAGACAAAGAAACTATGACTCATATACATGCTTTCAAGTTGTTTGAAAGACTAATTCAAGATCTAATGGATTCTAATTTACCTTTTTGATGAAATTACTTGATCTTGGTGGTGATTGTAGCAAAATCTTACCAGTTTTTTCAAAAGGGCCACATATTCAAATAGTTGATGGAAGTTTGTGGAATTCTTTGGGGTGGAGATATTTTCAACTTTTTCACCTCAATCAAAATATCTGTGTTGCAGTTGATACTGATTATCAATTTATTTTACTTGCTGTTTTTGATATTCTTCATTTTATACAGGATTCAAAAACAATCATTCTTCTTCAGAAATTGGTTATTGATGAAAATAATTAAGAGCATGCCATAGAAAGATTGATAAATATATTCTTCCAAAAATTTCAAAACCACTCTCTTCATTCTAATTAAATGATTTTTTTTATTGGATTTTGCAAGAAGACCACAGCCTACAACAGAATTGATTACTTTGAGGGGGAGGCAATCTGGTATCAAATTATAAATACATCACTTAGATGGGTTTGCATATTCTCCCTTTTCATAATATTTCAAACCATCCTTTTGGCTTTTTGATTTGATTTTAAAAATCCTTCATAGGTTTTGTTCATTTACTAAATTTTTTTAGATCAAGAATTCACATGTTGTGGTGGCATCTTATAGCCATGTATTGGTAACTGTGTGGCGGGCTGAGAGCTCAGTATTGGGTGCAAGTTGGGTCAGCATTTGGGGAGCGCAGTGGCCCAGAAGCAGTGGCAGCGCAGTTGGCTCAGCATTGGGAGTAGAGGGATATACTGGGGGGATTGGGGAGGTACGCCCAAGCATAAGGGCGGACCAATTTGTGGATTCTGGAGATTTGAAGAGGGCGCGTTGGGTGTATATGGACAGGCGCAGGGGCTCCAAGTAGGGTGCGGTGCAAGGACAGTGTCATGAGAAGGACAAACCAGATGGAGGTAATGGCAGGCAGGGGCTGGAAGATGGATGGATAGGTTTGGGCTTGGGTTTCTGTCTTGTGGTTTTTGGGCTGTAGATGTGCTCTTATCTAGGTTAGGTTTGAGAGGGAGGATTTAAATCCTCACTCTAAAATCTGGGTTGGTGGAGAGGATAGGATGAAAAACACTGCATTTTGGAAGAAAGGGAAGGAACTAATTGTAAGGAAAGATGACAATTCTCTATTGCAGCACTACCTAACTGTAGTAACGATAAAGATAACTGAATGTAGAAGACAATGAAAACAATGAGTGACCGGAAAACAGAGGATAAATGAATATAACTATCAGTAGTTACCCAAAGTATCTCAAGACCTAGACGACCAGCAGTGTCAGAATCTCAATTTGGAGTTCTGGGCAAATGCAAGCTAGGGCCTTAGTGAGTATGAATTGAAGGGCATGATGTGAGCAGAGATCTTGAGCATAGGAAACAGACGGAAGGATAGAAAATATCACAGAAAGAAAGAAGAAGGAAACAACAGAGAATGAAACGGAAAACGTGGAGGAGCTGAATGGGCAGTAGCTCCTCCTGAGTTGCTTCTGGCTTCTCCTGAGATTTGACAGTCCTGCTGGGGGGGTTAGGTGGTACGGCAAGGTTGGTGACCGGATTTGTTGATCAATGGAGTGGGTGGACCGGAGATGGGAGTAATGCAAGAGATGGCAAATGGTTTGGCCAGGGAAGAGCAGAGGACAAGATGTCCACTCAACACGCGAGTCTAGTGCAGTTGGTTAGGTCTTGGGCATGTGAGAGATGCTCCGTGGTTACTGCGTACAGCAGCCGCAACATGGGTGCTGTGACAGTGTGGGGATTTGCCTGACGGTTGATGTCAAAGCCTTCATTCCACACTCCTCCTGGCTTCAGCTTTAACAAGTTGCAGTTGGCTTTGAGCCTCTGTCACTTTGACAGTACCTAGGGGCTTGGTTGGGATGTTGGCTATCATCTTGGATGAGGTTACTTGCTTGACAAGTAGGAGGGACTTGGTAACTAGGTCATGTAAGTACTGGTATCTCACTTCTATGTGCTTGGAGTTGGCATTTAACTGAGCTTCCTTGCTGATGAAGTTTGCTCCAGAGTTGTTGTTGTACATGGTTGGAGTGGCTATTTCAATTCCCAGGTCTGAGTTGAGGGTGAACATCCACCTCAGTTGTTTAGCACAGTGGTTCATGGCGATGAACTCAGCCTCGGTGGTTTACTGGGCTACTACCAATTGCTTTTGTGATAACCAGTGTACCGGATTGCCATACAGAGTTATTGCAAAGCCTGTGGTAGAACTTCTCATGTCCTGGCTGTTGGCGTAGTTGGCATCTGCCCATCTGACAAGCTGCTCTTCCTCCACGGTGGATTTGCGGTATAAGATTCCCGTGTCAGTTTTGCCTCAAAGGTACCTAAGGAGGTGCTTGATCAAGTTCCAATGGTTGACCGTGGGCTTGGTGGTATACTGTGACAGCACGTTGACCGTGTGTAAGATGTTGGGTCGAGTGTGCAGAGCTAAGTGATTCAGCATGCCTATTGCCTTTTCCATGACTTTGACGTTGAATTGTTCTCCATTTTGGGCAGCCACTTTGACCAGATTCATGGGGGCCGGACTCTTGACTGGATTAGCGTTGTACATGGACAGGTCATCTAAGATCTTTTTGCAGTAGTTGCGCTGGTGAACCAGTACTGCGCCGTCCTCCTTCCAGTCAAGAGTGTAGCCTAAATGCTGCACCGGCTTCTCGGTCAATTTGATTTTGTACGTGGATTGCAGATCGGACAGAAACTTGAAAACTTTGCCGTGCAATTTCCCCACAATCAGCCCATCGTCAACATGAATGTGCAACAGCAGGGACTTTGACTCGTTGAGGAATAGAGATTTGTCCGCCCTCAAAGGCATCATTCCAAGCTTTCCCAGAGTGTCAGTCAAGTGCTTTTTCCAGCACCGCGGCGCTTGGTTGGTACTGTACAGTGATTTGTTTAACTTCCATACCCAATTCTCTTTACCTGGAATCTCAAATCCGGACCCCTGAGAGACATGCACAGTTGCGTCTATGTTGCCGTATAGGAAAGCCGTTTTGATTTTGAATTGGAAAACTGACCAACCAAACTGAATGGCCAACGCAAGGAGTACCTTCATAGATTAATTCTGACTGACACTTGAGTACGTATTGTAGTAATTTTTCCCCTCCTCCTGATGATTTCCAAAACATACCCACCTGGAATTACGCCTTACCACTTCAACAGATTCATTCTTTTTCCTCACCAAAAGCCAAATTCCTCCAATCACCTTGTTGTCGGCGGGTCTTGGTACCAAATTTCCTGTGTTCTTGGACAGAAACAATGCATTCTCCTCAGCCATCGACTCCATCCACTTTGGCCTCTCTTCCAGGTTGTTGAGCACTGTCTTAACAGATACCACTTTGGAAATGTTGGCCAAGTCCTCCTTGGGCTGGGTGATGGCAACAGGAAGTTGCTTACCTCTGCAGGATGCTGTGAGGATGGCTGCAGGGTCAATATCCCTCAATATGTTTAGGGGGGCCGTGTTGTAGTGAGGAACATATCATACCCTTTGGTTGCAACGGGAGTTTGCTGCTGGACTGGACGGGAGATAGAATCTGAGACAGGATCCAGCGGAGCGGGAAGCTTGGTGGAAGGGAGACTAGCGCAGGACGGTAAACCTGGCTGTTAGGCAGAAGACGCAGGGAGGGACCAACTTGCCGGCTTTTGATTGTGGGTGGAGTTTGCCGTTGGACGCTTGCGTTTTACAAGAAGGGTGGAAGCCATTGGTAGAGCCACTTGACGCACAGTTTTCTGTGGGGGCAACGCATCCAAGGTGTAGTGAGGGAGAGTAGACAGAGTTTTTTTCCCAGCATCAGGTGAATTGTACTTGAAGTTTAATTCGGCAGGAGAGAAATACCTACTAATGTTTATGGTACCTTTTGACGGGTCCAGGAATTGGGCAGCATTGGAGAGGGGTTCATAGCCTACGAACAGTAGTTTTTTTGTAGTGGGAGAGAGTTTTGAAGCGTTGTGGTGAACCATTTGGGTCACCTTGGGAAAAGAATCCAAAAATTTAAAACAAAAAAAAAATGGATCCTTCACTCCAACCCTTCCTGTCCTCATCGCGCCGCTCCTCCTCATCCTCATTGCATTGCTCATCCTCATCCTCATTGCGTTTCTCATCCTCATCATCATTGCGTTGCTCCTCCTCATCCTCATTGCATTGCTCATCCTCATCCTCATTGCACCGCTCATCCTCATCCTCATCGCGTTGCTCCTCCTCATCCTCATCGTGTTGCTCCTCCTCATCCTCATTGCGTCCCTCCTCCTCATCCTCATTGCGTCGCTCTTCCTCATCCTCATTGCATTGCTCCTCCTCATCCTCATTGCGTTGCTCCTCCTCATCCTCATCGCATCTCTCCTCCTCATCCTCATCGCGTTGCTCCTCCTCATCCTCATCGCATAGTTCATCATGAACCTCCCCATTGCTTGGCCATGCGCAAATCATTGCCTTCCCCATCATCAATTCATCCATCATGCCATCCTCATCATCACCACCATCACTGCTTTATTATCTTCTTTTATTGTACGATTTCTTTCTTTCTCACCCCCCCTCCAGATTTGGATTGGAGGGGGTGTTGGGTTGTTACTAGGTGTGCAAACAACCGCACAGATGTTTGAAAGCGACAGGCTGGGGTGAGAGATTCTCACCCCAGTCTGGGAGATTGGCAGAAGGGAACCGGGCCTCCACAAGCTTGTTCCGCTTTCATTTGTGTTATCCAATTGTAAATAGTTACAGGGCTCTCTAGCCTATAAAAGGAGGGGCTCTCCCCTGCTTTTTTACATCATCAATTCTTCCCACTAATAAGAATTATGAGCTTCTGATCCATGAGCTCCTTCCTTTGTGAAATTGAACACTTATCCAGATATATCTTTTGATTATCCCTTGATCCTTATCCCTTACCCTTGACTTTTTTAAAGTCCAAACCTCTGATCTGCCCTTCTGTGGCCCTGTTCCTTATCACCAACCATAGCCTTGCTTGTTGAAGAAGAATTCATTAAATCAAATTCTTGAGTGTGTTATACCACTTTTGATCCCTCTTTCTGAAAATTATTTGGTCTTGATCATTCATTTGATTGTCTTTCTGGACCAGTCACATTTGACTAAGAGGTTTTATTAAGTTTAAAACTGGAGTTTTAAACCTCCCTTTAATAATTCAAGTTGAATTCTGCCACACTATTCTTGAATCCTTGAGAAGTGTTGGGTTACTCTTAGTCCGAAATTGTTACTGTTTGTTTCAGTGATCCATAAACATATTGCATTGTCTTGTGCAGCCACCCACCATTATCTGGTACCCTTCAAGCGCTTGATTGTGGAGAGTTGGGAAGGTTCATTGAGAACCTGGAGGTTGATTGGGTTTGAGTTGATTTCTCCCAAGCACCTGCTGACAACCAGAGTTATTAGTGTGTGGGTGCCATGACTTACAACTGCTTTGTTCTATTGGGCTCTGAGCAAACTTTAACTTATTTTGTTCAAAGTCTTTCTCCTCATCATCTTGGTTCAGGTAGTGCTGCTTCCCCCTCAGGTATTGTTGCTATTGACTCATACCTATCCCATTTGAGTCCTCATTAACAAAGGTTACTGGACCTTGATCCTGGTTAAATTCAAATATTTTTGTAACACTCAGGAGGGCAGCCTAAAAAAGCACCTATCCCCTCCACAGAACTGCCAACTCCCTGCGCCCTTTGGAGTCTTACATTTGGTCCCCCGTGCCAGGATCGAACCAGAAACCTTGGGATTTCCAGTCACAGATTTGTGGAATCAACTTTGAAATCAAATCTTTTTCTCTTTTTCTGTGTTTCTGTTATCATCTAGATCTGATCCGTGGAGGCAACTTGTTCCAGAAGTAAGTCCTCCCAATTGTGCACCATCAAGGGGTTTGATCCTAGTCGTTTTTTTGTAAACCCTACCCTTGCCACACTCGTGAGCCACTTTGGAAATCTGTTTATTGGATCCCTTTGGAAATATTTTGTCAAAATGGAATCTATCGATACCCCTTCTACCTCTGTTTGGGCCAATATGATCAAGATCAAATTTCAGAACAAGAACTTATGCTTTAACAGTACAAATGTTGAAGGGTTCCTGGATTCCTACAAGCTGGCTGCTGAGGTGGATGGTGCTAGAAAATATGACATGGCTTATCAACTGCAATTCTTTATCTCCCCTGATGAAGTCATGGAAGTTATTGAATCATTCAATGGATTTGAATCCCATGACTGGGTACTTCTTTAGGAGGCAATGATTGCCTACTGGGGCAAGATTGATATAGCTAGGTTCACTCTCCAAGATCTGGATGCCCTAGTCTCTCAATGGACCTCCAATGGTGGTATCTCCTGAGCCTCTGATTATCAATCTTTCAGAAAATCTTGGGACCCCATCCAATCCTATCTTATCCAAAACAATCACATTGATACGGTGGACAAAATTTGAGTGCAATTTTTTCAGTCTTTCTCTCCAGGAGTGCAGGAAAGAATTAAGGATGAATTGGTGAAATCTGGATCCATGATCACTACAAGAGATAATTGGTTCAAGCTCCCTGCTTTCATGGTTCTTAGGAATACTGTGGATAAAGTAATGAAAGGTCAAACAGCTCTCACCTTTGAAAAACCTGGAATCACTGAACCAGTCCCTGCCCCCTCTTTTCAAGCATCTAACAAAATCATTAATAAGATGGAAGCCAATTGCAGACCTAAACAAAATCCTCAGACCCACTGGGAAACACCTACTATCAATGAGACCACCAAACTCCTGCAAGCTTTTGACAATAAAATGGATCAGAAACTCTCCTCTCTGGTTGTCCCTAAACCCTCCAACTCTGTTCCTAGGTCAACCATGGTTTGCTATTATTGCCACACAGAAGGTCATGGAACTGGTTGCTGTCCTGAACTCCAGAAGGACAAGGAGGAAATGTTGGTGGAACAGAAAGGGAGCAACTTCTTTCTGCCTTATGGTGCACTTATCCCTTTTGATTCATCTTGTCCAATTTGTCATGTGGTGGCCTCTTTCCAGCCTTCTGCTCCCAAGAAGGCATCCTTGGCCTCTTTTGATTTTCAATCTGCTTGTGGAACTCTTCAACCTTGGTATCCTCCTGCTGTCTCTTCTTCCAGCTTTTCTGGAACTTATCAATCTGATCCAGCTAGGAAACAACATGAAGAACCCAGACCTCATAAAGCTCCTCCTGTTCCAGCTTCAATTCTTTGAAAAAATTTCAAACGTCAATCTTCACTGGAGCCTCCTTCTTCTGAGGTAGAAGACATGGAAGTAGAAAAGGAACCCCTCATGGATAGGTTCCCAGAATACTCTGATCCTGCTCCTCTGCCATCCAAATCACCTTCACCAACTGATCCAGTTATAGTTCCACCCTCACCTGAACTTCCTCTTCCAACTCAACCCAAGTTTTGATTTGAAAGGGGAATTTCCAAAGACCACCCCAACGCTGTGGAAGGGGTATTAAAGAAAATATCTGATCTTAAAAGCCCTGATCTATCTGTGGCTGAACTCCTTTCCATCTCACCATCTGTGGCTGAAGGCATGAAGAAATGGGTTTCTTGGCAAAGTGTGGAGATTGGTCCTGATGAATTAAAATTTTCCTCTGAAACCTTGATGGAAGCCTCTGGTGGAACAGATCCTCCTTCTGATTCAAATCTTTATTCTTTTCCTCTTGGATTTTTACCATGCTCTCTAGGTGACTCATTCAAAACGGTTTCTCTACTTGTCAATTCTGGGTCCCAACTAAACTTAATTTTGGATGCAATGGCCTGCAAGCTCAATCTCAGTCCAAGGGTCAGCTTCAACTCTGCTGTTTATGGAATTGGGAATCAATCTTGTGAGTTGGTGGGTATTGCTGAGGATGTGCTAGTTTGAATTGGTCAAAATATTTTTGGAACCTGTCACTTTTGGATCACTCGTTTGGAAGGTCCTATGATTTTGGGTTGTCCTTTCTTAATAGACTTTGGAGCCACCCTGATGTTTTCTGATCAATTTGGGGAAAGAATTCTTCTTCCTGATGCTGATGGTAGGAAGATTGAAGTTCCTCTCTGTTCTTTGGATTCTGGTCATTGGGAAAGAGATTTCCCTGGTTTTTCACCTAAATTGGTTCTGAAGGGGAAGCAGAAGGACTCTTCTAACTCCTCTCATTTTTTAGCAGAATAGTTTGTCATACTAATAGTTGTAGTTCTTCTAAGCCTCAGACTTCAACTACAGGGCCAACTTTTATCTCTGAGGCATATTTTTCATCCTTTTCATCTCTTTCTTCTTTTTCTTCTGATCTCAAAAATGTCCAAAATCAAAAACATGTTAAAACACAAAGTTCCAAAAATATTTCTCTTCTCTCTGGTTCTTTTGTTTCTTCTTTTCCTTGTACTCTTATCATTGATCAATCTTCCTCTAGCTCTGGTTCGATTCTCCGCAATGAGTATAAACTAGATCCTCATCTTGATTCTTTTCTTAATGGTTTTGGTATGGAGGAGTATGGGCTCCAGTGGAGGCACTTGGGGGTAAAAGTAAGTCCTCCCAATTGTGCACCATCAGGGCATTCTTCTACCATAGCTTTCGAAACTCTACCTTGTGCCACACATGTGAGCAAAGCGTTATCTTTTGGATCCTCTTTTATGGAAAAGGAACCTTTTGAAAATTTTATGGAACATCAAACTTGGAGGATGTTGGAATCTGGTCTCAGTTTTCATACTCAGGTCTCGCTAGTGAATGCTTGGAGGAAACAAGAACTTCTCTCTTTTGCCACTAAGTATAAGCCAGTTGCAAAAAAGGTCCAGCCTGTCAACCAACCCATGCCTCTCATTCTCAATCCTCCTCTCATGCATCCTCCTCTATCTTGTGATCCTTATTGTGGTCTATCTCACTCTCTTACTGGCACCTTTGTACCTTGTGGTTGTGTCACTGAAGAACAAATGAAGGTGGTCAAATTTGGTCTAGATGGATGGTTTTTACCTGATGAGTTAAATTTGATAAAAAATATCTTATCACTAAGGGAAAAATCTATTTCATTCTTTGAAGAGAGAGAGGTCTCTTGAAATAATCCTATGGTCTCCCTTATATCATCCCTGTAGTTGAATATGATCCTTGGCAAAACAAAAAGATCCCTATTCCTGCTGCAAAAGTTGACAAATTCATCAAGTTGGTCCGCAAACAAGTCCGTACCGGTCTATATGAACAGTCAACCTCCAGTTAATCTAGCCCTGTTTTCTGTGTTCTAAAGAGTAATGGTAAACTTAGATTAGTTCATGATCTCCAACCTCTCAATAAAGTTACTATTAAGGACTCTGGTGTTCCTCCTGCCACTGAAGAATTTGTTGAATCCTTCTCTGGGAGAGCCTGTTATGGTCTAGGAGACATCATGGGGGGTTATGACAAACAATCTTTGCATCCTATTTCTTGCCCTCTCACTACTTTCAATACTCCTCTTGGTTGATTTCAACTCACTCAATTGCCTCAAGGTGCCACCAACTTGGTTGCAGTCTATCAGGCTCAGATGATGTGGATCCTCCAAGATGAAATCCCTGATCATGCTGGTATCTTTATTGATGATGGTGGAATTAAAGGTCCAGTTTCTGACTATAATAATGAGCTCTTATCTTGGCACTCGGTAATTCAACAATTTATCTGGGAGTATGCTACTATCTTGGAAAGGATTTTGTTTTGAATCAAGGAATCTGGCCTTACTGTCTCTGGATCAAAACTTGCTGCCTGTGTCCCTGCCTTGGAAATTGTTGGTCATATAGTCTGCAAGGAAGGAAGAAGTATGGCAACCTCTAAAGTCAACAAAATCATCTCCTGGCCTACTCCATTAAATCCAACTGAAGTTAGAGGTTTCCTAGGTGTTGTAACTTATGTCAGGATCTTCATTCCCTCTCTATCCCAAATCTGTGCACCCTTGCATTGTTTAACCAGAAAGGAAGCTGAATGGATTTGGACCCAAGATTGCAAACAATCATTTCAGTTGCTCAAAACTATTGTTGGAAATGACATAGTTTTGAAAAGGATCTCTTATGGGCCTGGAGCTGGCAAAATAAAATTGGCTGTTGACTCTAGTTATCAATCTGTTGGGGCTGTCCTTACTCAGGAAGATGAAAATGGTTTGGACCGCCCTGTTCTTTATGAATATTTGATATTTTCGGATATGGAATCTAGATACTCTCAGCCCAAACACGAACTCCGTGGTGTGGCCAGAATGCTGAAGAAACTCCAAACAGTACTCTGGGGAAAACATTTCCAATTGCAAGTTGATGCTTGATCCATTGTGGAAATGATCAATGCTCCCAGTCTTCCAAATGCTCCAATGACTTTCTGGGTAGCTTTTATCCAGCTTTTCTCTTTTGATATTGTTCATAGGCCTGGGAAATCTTTTACTATTCCTGATGGTTTATCTAGAAGACCTATTGGAGACAATGAATCCAATGTTGGAATGGATTTTGATGAGGAAGAACCTTTGGTCCGCCCTGTTTTTGCTTTATCCTCCCAAGATTACTCTGGTTTCCAACAAGGTTTCTGGCTTAAGTTAGAGCAGTAACTTTCAACTCTCCAAAGACCCCTTGATCTCTCTGCCAAAGAATTCCGATCCCTTAAAAGAAAGTCCTCTAGTTTCTTTGTCCAAGGATCTAGGCTTGTGAAAAGAGGAACTCCTTGTGCGCTTGTTGTGGTTACTATCCCGGCTAAGCAAGATTTGATCCTTGAAAGTCTCCATGAGGGCCTTGGTCATTGTGGGGAAACCAAAACTTATTCACAATTATCCAAACGGTTCTGGTGGCCATCACTGAAGAAATCTGTCTCTCAATGGCGCAAGAGTTGTGAAGTTTGTCAAAAACGTGATCTTAGGCATCCAGCTGAAATTTGCTATCCTACTGGGGAGTCCACTGTCTTTGGAAGGTTTGCTATGGATGTGGTTCATATCAAGGCAGGTGGTGCTAAGTACCTCATTGTGGCTAGAGATTATTTTTCTGGATGGTTTGAAGCCAAATTCCTTGAGAACCTTAGTTCTGAATCTGTGGCAGCTTTCCTTCATGAGAATTGGACTATGCTTTACGGTTTGGCTTGATCTTATTCTACTGATTGTGGCTCGGAATTTGGTGGAAAACTTGCTGAAATGATCCAATTGCTCCCTGGACAACATAGAGTTACTACTCCCTATTATCCTGAAGGACAAGGCATGGTGGAAAGAGGCCATGCTCCCTTGAAGGCTGCTCTGGTTAAACTGGCTGGTGAAAGTGGCAAGAATTGTCAAAAAGTTTCTTCCCTTGGTCCTCTTCTCTGTTCAAATTTCCACCAAGCAAACCACTGGCTACTCTCCTTATGAAATCATCTTTGGTCAAAGGGCTGTTCTTCCTCTTGACCTTGAAATGGAGTCTTTCTTGGGCATCTCTTGGGAACAAGTTTCTTCAACTACTGACCTATTAGTTGCCAGATCAAAGCAACTGGAGCGGAGTGAAGATATTTGTAACAAAGCTTATCAGAAGATGATGGAATCAAGAGAAAAATCAGTTCAGTATTGGGAAGATAATCATCTAAATTGAATCAGAGATACTTTCAACCCTGGTGATCTGGTATTGGCTTATAATCAATCTTTAGAGACTCAGTGGGGAAAACTTTTTTCAAATTGTTTGAATGGTGCTTATAGAGTGGTTTGTCAAGTTAGAGGTGGATCTTATGTTTTTGTAGAACTGGATGGTACTCAGTTGGCCAGAAGGTTCTCTGCTGATCAAGTTAAGAGATTTTATTGTTGTGGGGGCATTTTGGGTTCAAAGTAAGTCCTCCCAGTTGTGCACCACCAGGGTCTTCTGCTGCGTTTTGTTGTAAAAACTCTAATTTATGCCACATACATGAGCACCTGGGACGCCTTTTCTTTTATCTTCTCCACATTTACGCTCTTTTGGATGGATCAAGATAGGTTTCAACATTTTTTTACTTAGAGGATCAAGAAACGGCCAATTATTTTCTTTTTTTTCTTTTTTCATGTTTTCAAAATTATGATGCAGACTAGGGGCAGTCTTTAAGTTGGGGAGAGATGTGGTGAACCATTTGGGACACCTTGGGAAAAGAATTCAAAAATTTAAAACAAAAAAAAAATTGAACTTAGAAAAAATTTGGATCCTTCACTCCAACCCTTCCTTTACTCATTGCGCCGCTCCTCCTCATCCTCATCACATTGTTCATCCTCATCCTCATTGTGTTTTCATCCTCATCCTCATCGCGTTGCTCCTCCTCATCCTCATTGCATTGCTCATCCTCATCCTCATTGAATTGCTCATCCTCATCCTAATCCTGTTGCTCTTCCTCATCCTCATTGCGTTGCTCCTCCTCATCCTCATTGCATTGCTCCTCCTCATCCTCATTGCATTTCTCATCCTCATCCTCATTGTGTTGCTCCTCCTCATCCTCATTTCCTTGCTCCTCCTCATCCTCATTTCATCTCTCCTCCTCATCCTCATTGCATCATTCATCATGACCCTCCCCATCGCTTGGCCATGCGCGAATCATTGCCTTCCATCTCATCATTGAGTCATCCATCATGGCATCCTCATCATCACCACCATCACCGCTTTGTTATTTTCTTTTATTGTACAATTTCTTTCTTTCTCACCCCCCTCCAGATTTGGATGGGAGGGGGTGTTGCGTTGTTACTAGGTGTGCAAACGTCCGCACGGACGTTTGCAAGCAACAGGCTGGGGTGAGAATCTCTCACTCCAGTCTTGAAGATTGGCAGAAGGGAACCGGGCATCCACAAGCTTTTTCCACTTTTATTTGTGTTATCCAATTGTAAATAGTTACAGGGCTCTCTAGCCTATAAAAGGAGGGGCTCTCCCCTGCTTTTTTCCATCATCAATTCTTCCCACTAATAAGAATTATGAGCTTCTGATCCAAGAGCTCCTTCCTTTGTTAAATTGAACACTTATCTGGATATATCTTTTGATTATCCCTTTATCCTTATCCCTTACCCTTGACTTTGTTAAAGTCCAAAACTCTAATCTGCCCTTCTGTGGCCCTGTTCCTTATCACCAACCATAGCCTTGCTGGTTGAAGAAGAATTCATTAAATCCAATTCTTGAGTGTGTTATACCACTTTTGATCCCCTTTTCTGACCATTATTTGGTCTTGATCATTCATTTGATTGTCTTTCTGGACCAGTCACATTTGACTAAGAGGTTTTATTAAGTTTAAAACTGGAGTGTTAAACCTCCCTTTAATTATTCAAGTTGAATTCTGCCACACTATTCTTGAATCCTTGAGAAGTTTTGGGTTACTCTTAGTCCGAAATTGTTACTGTTTGTTTCAGTGATACATAAACATATTGCATTGTCTTGTGCAGCCACCCACTGTTATCTGGTACCCTTCAAGCGCTTGATTGCGGAGATGTGGGCAGGTTCATTGAGAACCTGGAGGTTGATTGGGTTTTAGTTGATCGCTCCCAAGCACCTGCTGAAAACCAGAGTTATTAGGGTGTGGGCGCCATTACTTGCAACTGCTTTGTTCTATTGGGCTCTGAGCAAACTTTAACTTATTTTGTTCAAAGTCTTTCTCCTCATCATCTTGGTTCAGGTAGTGCTGCTTTCCCCTCAGGTATTGTTGCTATTGACTCATACCTATCCCATTTGATTCCTCATTAACAAAGGTTACTGGACCTTGATCCTGGTTACATTCAAATATTTTTGCAACACTCAGGAGGGCAGCCTAAAAAAGCACCTATCCCCTCCACAGAACTGCCAATGCCCTGCGCCGTTTGGAGTATTACAGCGTCAACCTTAGCGTGTACGTGAGCCTTGATGCCAAATGGAAGCAGATGGTGAATGTATTGAGTCGGCTCAATTCAGCTCTTAGCCTGAAGTAGCCTCCCCACTGGTGTATCCCAATTGAGAGCCTTGCTCGGGAGATGGTTTATGAGCGTCAAGCAGTACTTAGCTCCCTTGTCCCAGTAGGATATTGGAATGCTTGATTGGGCAAGAGCGCATCAAAGTTTAGTGAGTAGCGTTTGATTGAACCACTTGGCTAACCCGTTTGTCTGGTGCAAATCCGCCGGACCCCTTTCCACAGCGGTACCTATGCAATGGAGTTCCATCAGAAAGGTGCTGGAGCTGAACTCTCCTCCTTGATCCAAATGGAACACCACGGGGAACCAACCCAATCTGTTTCTGATCTTTTTGAAATAAGCCAGGATATTGGATTCAGACTTGCTTTTGGCGCGCAGAATTTATATCCGATTAAACTTGCTGAAATCGTTGATGAGAACCAACATGTACCAGAACCCGTGCTTCGAGGGAGGGTTGATCTGCAAGACGTTGGAGTGAATAGTGTGGAACGGGAAGGGAGCGCGTGGAAGGGGGTTTGAGTGTGTGGAACGCTTTAATTTGCAGGATTGGCATACAGCACAGTTCTTTGCTCTGTGAGTTGCAGAAGAGGAAGTGATACCATGGGTCTTGAGGAATCTGTCCAGGTAGGGATTGGATGGGTGCCCCAGGGCCACATGCCAGTCCGTTACTGTGGACTTGTCAATGACTGAGTCCCCCAATAGCGTAACGTTGGGGGGTTTGCCAATGTACAAGTTGCCCATCCTACGGAACTTAAAGACAATTGAGTCAGCGGACTTCACTAGAACTACTTGGTGTTGGTGGACAATTTTTAAGTTGTGAAGCGGACACCAGATTTCTTGGACCGTTGGGTGCAAAGTACACTGGGTAAATAGATGTTGATCCTAGAATTAGGGTACCTACAGGTGTCACAGTGATCTGTCCTCCATATGTATTCGTTGGTTGTTCGCAGCGTTTGGGATTCGTAAGTAGGTCAAAGTTGCACACAATAGACTTGGTGGCCCCCGAGTTGTAGATGAGTTCCATTGGAGGAGCAGATGGTGATTTTTCCATATTGTATACCACCTCCACGTCTACAAAGAAGCCACAGTTTTCAAGTTCGTCCTCCACCTCCACGTTGAACGCAGCCTGGGGGAGGTTGTTGTATTTGTACCCCTCGTTTTTCACCATATTTGCGGTGTTTGAAGCTTGCATACGTTGGAAGTCCTGTACAATGGAGTTGAGACGTTGCTCAAACTGAGCCAGGTGGTTGTTATGGGAGGTTCCCCTTCTCCTTGAGGATCCGCCATTAGGTGGTTGTGTGGTTAGGATAGCCGGTTTGAGCGTGCCATGGCTGGGCTGTGCGCTTAGTGACAAGGTTGTAGGCTGTTGAAGACCCGTGGAGCACGGTGGGTTTCCCAATCTTGGATGGTGAGCGGGGGTACTTGAGTTATTTGGTTGCCGACTGTGTGGGGCCTTATTCATGTAGACTTGCTCTGGATTTTTTCTTTCCCTTTGAGTATCTTCTGCTAGTAGGCGGTCGTACACTTTGTCAAAGCAAAACAGTTGAATGTTGTGACAAGATTGGATAAGAGAAGTGAGGGACTGATCCAGTCAAAAACTCTTGAGAAAGAATATTGCAGCCAACGAGGAGGAAACTCCAATGAGTTCTTCATTATTGGTCGTCTCTTGAGCGCCAAGAGTTTCTCTGAGTGCAAGGTATCTTTCCTGGAATGACAAGGCATGGTCTTGTATAGATGAACTGGGTTGGTAGAGTAGATAGAGAAGCTGAGAGACTTGGTCTCCTTTAACTATCAAGGAATCCTCACTGCACGCTGTGGTGCGCCATCCTGGACACCCTGGCCAGTGCGGAGACTTTAATTTTTTTTTTATGATTTTCCCTTATCATCATTCAAAGGCATCAGTATTAAAAAAAAAAAGAAAAAAAAAAGAAAAAAAAAAGAAAAAAAAAAGAAAAAAAAAAGAAAAAAAAAAAGAAAAAAAAAAAAACCATCCTATCCCATCTCCCTCTTTGCCTTATAACGAGCTTTGCTTGTGACCGACCATCTCTCTTGCAATCTTGGATCAAAGCTGGATTCGATCCATACCCTTGTCCTTCTTGAATCTTCCTTGATCCTGAACATCTGTTGACCCAATCCAATTTCCCCTCCCCGGATCCGTCTCTTGGCTCAATATCTGCTTGTCAATCATCATCCCTCCATTAAGTTATCCTTCCCTCCTTTACTCACCCCAATCCTTTCCCCCCAATCCAAGACTTCCCCCCAACCATTGTGCCTCACAACCCGGCTACTGATCATCCTTCCTCCTGCCAACTACAATCCACTTTGCCCCCTCTCTCCTCTTGCACCTCCCATCTCTCACCTTCATCAAACCAGAAGGATACATGCTCCACCAAAGTCAGAGTACTCCTTCCGATCCATCCAATCCCTCATCACTACCCCCAACCAATCTGCGCTCTTGATGCATCACCGGTTTCCCGCGCAAGTCTTCTGTCGCCTGCGCGGGTTGGTGATGTGTCCCACGCCTCTCAAGGATTTTGACTGCGCGGTCATTGGTGGGCCAGCGGGTGCCAAGGGGCGTTGGCCTGTCTGCGTGGCCTGTCACCCTTGCTCATTCATTTCCTTTTATTATTTCATTTATCTGTAAAAAAAAAAAAAAAAAAATTCTTTTTTCCGCTCTATTTGTAGTATCTCTTGTAAATAGTTTACAGGGACCCATGGCCCATAAAAGGAGGGGCTCTCCCCAGCCTTTTGTTCAAAAAAATCATCCATGGGAGTGTGTGCCTATGTCCCCCCCATTATCGTGAAATTAAGATCCTGATCCTTATCCTGGGTATATCTCCGATTGCCCCCTGATCCATTCTTGACCCTTAGTCTTTGCCCCTCCGTGGCTTGATCCTTATCACCAACCAATAGCCTTGCTGGTTGAAGAAAATTATGTCTTTTGGAATTTTTTGAGTGTGTCATACCACTCCTTAATCCCTTTCTCTGACCATACTGGTCCTGATCCCTGATCATCTTTCTGGAGCCAATCACAGTTGATTGAAGAGGTCTTATAAAGCTTAAGACCTGGAGTTTCATAACTCCCTTAATTTTCTTTGGAGTTGCATTCTGCCAGCCTAACCTTGAGTCCCTTGAGAAGTGTTGAGGTTATCCTTGCTTCAAATCAGTTACTGATTGCTTTTAGAGCTTCTTAAACATTGTGCTTTGTCTTTTACAGCCACCCTCAGTTATCTGGTACCCTTCAAGCGCTTGATTGCGGAGAGTTGGGCAGGTTCATTGAGAACCTGGAGGTTGGTTGGGTTTGAGTTGATCATCCCCAATCTTCTGCTGACAACCAGAGTTATTAGCTTGTGGGCGTTGTTTACATACAACAGCTTTTGTTCTTTGAACTCTAAGCAGACTATAACTTCTTTTGTTCAAGTTTTTCCCTGAATAATCTTGTCTCAGATAGTGCTGTTCCATTGCTACAAAACTATTGTCATCTTTATCCTCTACTCCTTGATTCCTCATTTACCAGGTTCTGGACCTTGATCTTGGTTACATCTAAATATTTTTGTAACACTCATGAGGGCAGCCTAAACAGCACCTTTCCCCTCCACAGAACTGCCACGGCCTAGCACCGTTTGGAGTCTTACAACGCTTGTTTGAGTTCATTAAAAGCCTTGGTGAAGTCCTTCCAATGGGGAGTCACATAACCCTTGAGTTTGAAGTCCAAGGAGCTGAAGAGAAGATGTACGGCAAGCACCGTTTTCTGGTAATATCTTTTTGAATCCAAGTTGTCCCTTATCCATTTTGGGTCAAGGAGTTCTTTGTGAACTTTACTGATGAGCAGGTTTTTGAACTCAGCCTTCCATTTTTACCAGTTATGTCAAGTGAGAAGGGGTAAATTGGATTTTGTGGAGGAGTTGTCTCCAGAATCACTCAAGTCAGGGATTTGGATATCAAAACCACCAGAGTTTTGAGCTGAAGCCATTTTACCTGGGGTTGAGAGATCATTTGTTTGTTTTTGTTCTACTTGAGTGCCAAGAATTTCCTCTTGCTACCATGTAAGGAAAGATGACAATTCTCTATTGCAGCACTACTTAAATGTAGTAACAATAAAGATAACTGAATTTAGAACACAATGAAAACAGTGAGTGACTGGAAAGCAGAGGATAAATGAATATAACCATCAGTAGTTACCAAAGTATCTTGAGACCTAGACAACCAGCAGTGTCAGAATCTCAATGTGGATTTTCGGGCAAATGCAAGCTAGGGCCTTAGTGAGTACGCATTGAAGGGCATGACGTGAGCAGAGATCTTGAGCATAGGAAACAGACAGAAAAATAGAAAATATCACAGAAAGAAAGAAGAAGGAAACAACAGAGAATGAAACAGAAAATGTGGAGGAGCTGAATGGGCAGTACCTCCTCCTGAGTTGCTTCTGGCTTCTCCTGAGAATTGAGAGTCCTGCTGGGGGGGTTAGGTGGTACGGCAAGGTCGGTGACTGGATAAGTTGAGCAATGGAGTGGGTGGACCGGAGATGGGAGTAATGCAAGAGATGGGAAACTGTTTGGCCAGGGAAGAGCGGAGGACAAGATGTCCACTCAACACGCGAGTCTAGTGCGGTTGGTTAGGTCTTGGGCACGTGAGAGATGCTCCGTGGTTACTGCGTACAGGAGCCGCGACATAGGTGCTGTGACAGTGTGGGGATTTGCCTGACGGTTGATGTCAAAGCCTTCATTCAACACTAATTTCTCACTCTCACTCTCCCATTGTTGGATTGAAAGGGGTGTTCAGATCCTTACAGGCACAAGGGACCATCAGCTTCCAAGTCTAAGGGACAACAGAGGCAGAGAAATCCTATTGTTACCACAATGTTTGCCTTTTTTGTCAAACTTCATTGGGTTTTTTCATTCTTGGATAAACAATCCAACAATCAAATACTCAGATCTTTCACATTTTTGTTCAGCATGTTAAACAAAAATCCCAGGGAAATTGGAGATTCACTTATGATTTTATTCATTTCCGGTTACATTGAACACATGCAATTAATTATGAAAACATAAGAAATAAATTAGTCATAATCTTACGTATTTTGCAGTGAGTTCCTGCACAGAGGGCAAGTCGCGTTGTTTGTGAGCCAGTCCTGCGGAGGTGAGATGACATCATGAGCGTGATGGTTTGAAAGATGAAGACCAGTTAGGAGGACCAAAAACATGAAAGATATCGTTTCAACTGACCTCCAGGCAGTTGCGGTGGAAGTGGTGAGAGGTGTGACAAGGCAATACAACAAGGACCTGCTCGGGAAGGTAATGCTCCAAGCAAATGGAACATTCCAGAGCGCCACTGAGAGACCCCATGACACCGAGGGCGCCAACGGTGGTGTTGTTCAAAGTATCAAGGATGCTCTGGTAGTCCACCTGCGGCAGGCCCAAGTCCAGATTGTTGATAAACTGCCTATCAGCAGCGAATTCCTCCATTAGATCGTCCAAATTTATTTCCTGTTGCTGATCATTGGGTACAGCAGCATCTGCCAGAAAGTTTCCTAACTCTGTTCTAAACGCTATAGTGCGTCGAACAGCCTCGAGCTCGAACTCCTCCCGAACACCGTTAGCTGCATTGATCACGGTGACGTGGGTTTCATCGATCTCAAAGAATACGCCAGCAGGATAATCTCTACTCGGGTGGTGAATGAGGAGATCGAGCAGAGCGTGGATGTCAGGGGGGATTTCCTGAAGCCCGGGAGCCCATTCTACGTCGCCGGCGGGCGGACGGGAAGACCCATTTGGTCCATGACTTTCGGGAGCTTCAAGCCTCTCGATCTCATGGTTCTGGTCAAAGTTGGCTTCTTCAGCTGCCATCACTGAGGCAGCGGTCTCGCTGGGAGATGAGGAGCCACCAGGGCCCACCTCAGAACCTTCGACGGCGTTAGACCTTGAGCTTTCGGAGTCGCTTGGGTTCATGTTGCCGTTCGATGCGGGGACCTGAAATGAAGAGGATAGTGTCTCCGGAATAATTTTGGGTAGTGGTCTATTGACACCGAGGCAACTTACGGACCTACAACTCCTTCGGGATACCAGAAAGATGATGCGAATCGGGCTGGCCGGGCAGGCTGCTCTCTTATATACTGTCTTTCCGAGTCGCAGAGGCCAGGTTATCCCACTCCCATGGTATGAAATTACAAATGAGAAAAGCAAACCGAGCATTCCTCATGGAATGTTGGTGCGGCCCAAAAGCAAAGCACGCAAAAAGGCAGGATAAACGTAAGGGATGCATTTGGCCGAGAGGATGAACATATGGCGTGACCTTTTGAACAAGGTACATTTCCGATGAGGTTACTCCAGTTGTTCTTGCTCGGTACTACTTTCGAGGAGCAATGATGTTGGTATTGCCCACTGAAATCATTCATGAAGAAAAGCATAACCAGCCAAAGTTAATTCTCTTTTTAAGAAGGCCTTTTTAATCCCAGTGCAACACTTTTGTTTTCAAAAGATAAAAATTTGTTTTCTTTTCTTAGATTCCAAGCTAACAAGCTTGTGAAGTTTAACACAAATTGATCGAGCAGCTTTGGGAGTTGTAGGGATCAATAGCTGCCATCATTATTAAACCCTTCATTGCAGTCGAGCCGAAAAAATCTTCTAACAGTATGTTCCCATAGAAAACGCGATCAAAGAATCGAGCATTTGAGATAAAAACGCCATGAAGTATTGAGTGGATAAACGATTGAAAAAGACAAGTTTGAAAAGATGCCTTTTACCTGTTTCGGTGGCGCAACTGGTTTGTCTCAGTTGTGACACATGACTAGGAACCGAGCTCAGAGGACAGAGAATAAGCCTCCACTATCTCTAGTCCTTGACCCCTTCTAGTATCCGTGATCAAGAAAAAGAGTTGATTCGTTGGTGGATGAGATATTGAGTGGTTCATGTCAACGAGGTTGAAGGGAAACGGCTTTGAACTGATAGAGTGAGTGAATACGGAAGAAAGGGACCGGGAGATCAGAGAGCTAGGGCAGTTTCACCCATTAGCCCGAAAGATCCTCATGTAGCGCAGCATTGTCTCTTTCACTTGAGGTTGTGCCTAGGTGGGGCTGCGCAGATGCAACAGATCGATGCGGCTGGGTCTCACAGCATCTCCCATCGTTGGAGAGCTCGGCTCGATAGAGCATCTACCACCGTCTCGATAAGTCCGCTCGATGAGCGGATTTATCGAGGATTTACCCCATCGGGCCACCATCGTGGGCTCGATAGCGCTCGATAGCTGTCGATTCAACAAAATCCTTGACAAGGATCCATAAATTTATGGATCCTTGTGAGGCTCGACAAGCAAAATCCTGTTGAGCCCCACTGTAACTTTTCTCCCCCTGGCCCTCCCCCTCCACAACTCCACCCTACCACCCCCCCCCCTTTTGACTTCATCACCTCCATTGACAACCCCCACCCATTTAAGATTGTTTCAAAGGGTAATGTTAAATTCAAGACCCATTTGAGTCATGTACACAACTCAAATTGGCCATGTGGCATGCTACACAACTACAATTGAGTTGTGTAGCCCCCACACAATGGTTTGGTTTTGTGTGGCACCACACACAACTACATTCAAGTTGTGTGGGGTTGTGCACAACTCAAATGTAGTCTTGTTACGTGCCACACAAAACCAAAGACTCAGATTTGAGTACAAAACCCACAGTTTTACTGGATCATCAATATGCCTTGAAACCTGTCAGCAGTGAAGGAAAGTTGGTCATTTGGAAGCATCCCACAAATTATCTTTCTAAAATTGATTGCACATTAGATTTTGACAAACTAGCCTTTTTGATCAATGCTGATCAATATTGAGATGCACTTTTGTGTCTGGACTTGTTTCATTTTAACACCAGAAATTAAGAGTATCTACAATTTTGATTAAGTGAATCAGAAGTTACTGAAAACAAAGCAAAATCACTATGGTCCTTTGCACTTGAAGCCACCAAGCACAAAGTCCACCAAAGAGCCTATAAATGGACTTGGGATCATTTCTGTCAAAGGAGAGATGATTGCAAAGTGTATATTGCAGTATTCAAAGTTGTGCAGCAAGGTGCTCTCACTCCCAAAAATGTATGTCCAAGTATACTAATTCCTAAAAAGTACTTTTTCTGCTGTGATACTAATTGATAATGATGGATTGCAGCCTCAATTGATGGAGTTGGAGTTGAGACTTGATTATCAAGATATCAGGTTCTGGGGTTGCCTGTGTTTGGAAAAACCCTTTGGAATTGTTTATGGACCATGTAGGACCCTACACAACTCCCACACAATTGGAGGTTGTGAATTTATCATCATCCTGTTTCAAATTATTCTCATGTCTTTTTTTTTCAAAATCAAAATGATGGCAAAACAATCATTTTTGCCCTGTTTGGGGGCATTCCCAAATTTTATTGAGCAGGGATTTGTGTTGAGTTTTGAGAATTGAAGTTGGGATTGCAGAGATTAGAAAGGACACCGTAGCTTGAGAAGGGGTAGATCAACCTGGGTGGAGAGGCCAGGAGGGACTGAACTCAGGGTATGGCGGTGAGATGATGATGAGAATCAGTGCTGTTCATTTTGAGTTGAAGGAAAAGACAATCTAGGTAGTAACAACTAGATAACCCGTAAAGTGGGTCTGGCCAAGTGTTAGACGCATATTCATCAGAGAGGTCCAACAGAAGCAAGACTGAAACAATTCAAAGAAAGAAGAAAACACTGGAGACACAATTCTGGACATGAAAAGGATAAAAGGCCTGAAGTCACAACAGTGACATACATGAGACACAGAGTCAAAAACCAAGGTAACATATTAGTCCTGAACTAGAGGAATAAGCAGCAAAGAGACGCTGACAGGACTAGAGATTTCAATCTGAACTATCAACCATAACATCAACGTGTATCATTAAATTATGAAAGATGATGTTGTAATAGATGAAGAAAGATGGAGTTGGGATGAAGGATGAAAGATTAAGAGAAAACTAATTCACTTTCTCAACATCCTCCCCTGCTCTTAATCTTGGTGGGTGGTGAGAGCAATGACAGTGTAAGTAATAAGAAACTATATTGGAGTGGTACGTTGCAGAGCTAATAGAGTTGCACATTGTAGTATGCGGTTGTTTGAGAGTTTGTGGGTGAAGAATTTGCTTGGTCAAGTTGAGCATTTTGGCTAAGAGAATTTGAGTTAGAGGTATTGAATGCATGCATAATGTGCGCTTGAGGAGCAACCTTGGATTTTGAACAATCATAGAATTGGACATGCAGTTGAGGGTTGATTTTGAAACAAAAATCCTTGGGGTGATTGGATAGAGGATTGTGGTGACCGGGAAAACAAGGATGTTGTTCTGGATGTTTTAGCATGGCATTAGCTCCACCATAGTCATTAAACAGTGGGGAATTGATATTGACAGTCATCATTCTTGCCTTGCTGTTGATGAGTTCCAAGACTACCTGGTAGGTGAAGAGGTTTTCCAAGTTTCCAGAAGAGATAACCGAGTCTCTGATTTGATATAAAAACAAAGGGAGTTTGTTCAGAATTTGATGCACCATTTGTCTGTAATCAAGGGTGAGATCCAACAACTCAAGTTGAGAAATGACATCTTGGTACTTGAGGATTGAGCCAGAGAGATTGAACGGATTGATTTTGATTTTATTGAACTCTTTGTAAGCAAAGAACACATTGGATTCCTTCTTTGAAGACCCAAGATCATCAATGTTTTTCCAAAGGATAATAGGATCATCATCACCTCCATTTTCTATCACTTTTGAAATGAGAGACTGGTGTATCTTTTCACTGATGATTGCTAGCGCTTTGTTGGCTGATTCAAGATTGGAAGCCACAAACCTCCCTTTTTCATCTTGTTTTGGAATGGTTTCTTCACCGACAAATCTATAAAGGCCTTGACCACGCAGGAAGTTTTTCATTTTGAAGTTCCACTCCAAGTAGTTTTTGGCAGTAAGTAGCAGTATCAAAGATTTGATTTCTTCCAACATTTCAGGTGGTGCTGATGGAATTGGATAGGAACTGAAGAGATAGTTTGAAAGTTTGAAGTAAATGAGAAAGTACAAGCAAAAGGCGAGAGGAGTACTTTTGTGTTTTCTTGAAGGTTTTATGCTGTTTTTGATTGTTGTGTCAATAATGGTGAATAGTTGAAAAGGAAAAGTGGGTACAAGGAGGAGCTGAATGTGGATAGATAACACAACCAAAGCTGCAAGATGGATCAGTATTGTTTATTGGATATTTTTATTTATGTTTTTGTTTTTATTTTTCTTTTGATGATTATATGATGATGAGCTAGCAGAATAGAAGAAAAGAAACATTGAACCAAGGAAGGACTTGGGACTGTAAATCTGTTGAGTTTCAAGAATTCAATTTGGGATTGCAGAGATTAGAAAAGACACGGTAGCTTTAGAAGGGGTAGATCAACCTGGGTGAAGAGGCCAGGAAGGACTGAAATTATGTGGCTGGGTCTCACAGCATCTCCCATTTTTGGAGAGCTTGGCTTGATAGAGCATCTACCACCATCTCAATCAGTCCTCTCAATGGGTGATGTTAAATTCACGTCTACATGGCTACACCTGAGCCATGCAGACCCCACACAATTTTAGTGTGGTTGGGCTGTACTCCACAAGCCACCGGGCTTCCATGTGGTGGCCACACAGCCAACCCAACCACATTCAAGCCGTGTGGGGCTCTACATGGCTCACATGTAGTGGTGTAGCCGTGCCACATGGCTACAAATCTGGTGGGAAAAAATAAAATAAAATTCAAAATTCATATATAAAGGGTTTAAAATAAACCAAAAAAAACTAAATAAAAATACAAAAAAACTGAAATCAACCAAAAGATCAAAAAATTTGATTTTTTAGTAAAAAAATAAAAAGGGTGATCTTAAATTCATGGCTCCAACCATGTGTTAGTTGTGTAGGGCCCTACACGGCTCAAATGAGCCGTGTGGGCCCATAGACAACTACAAAGGGCCATTTCAAACACACCCAACCCCCGGGGGATTGTGTAGGAGCCATTTAACCCTTAAAAAAAGAAAATTTGAGCTGGGTACCCCCAAACATGGCAAATTTGAGCCGTGTACCCCCTTACATGGCTCAAAACCGCCGTGTTTGGGGGTACACAACCCCCTGGAAGTTGTGACAGAATCTTGGGCACCCCCTGGACCGCACTTGGGTTCTGTAAACCCAAATTTGGGATGAAGGCATAATTTGTGGGACTGTTGTTCCACACCTAGCAATCCCAAAGTGACTTTAAAGTGAAACCAAAGTGAAAGCAAAGTGAAAATTGAAATCATGTAAAAATCTGCAAACAATTCCTTCTCAACTCAAAAGTGAGCAAACTTTGTTTGTTCAATTGAAAGTTGGATTGAATAATGAAGTGTACCATTGCATTTTGTTTCATTGGAACAGTGGAAAGCACTCCTTCTTCTGACATACCTGCGTGGAAGGTCTACATTGATAGTGCCATCAACAAAGAATTGGAAAAAGAAAAAAAGGATTCTGGTAATGAAACATTGAAAGCCCCAATTGCATTCTCATCAAGGGTGATAATTGAGGAACAAAATGTTTCACAGAGGGATTTGACCTCTGGTTGCGAGTAACATTTTATGTTACTGGTCTTTGCCATATAAAATTTGATTGAAAATGATGGAGTGCATGCCATCAAATAACTATGTGACTATGGCAGATTTACTTGACCCACCTCCTGTGAGAGCTTTTCCTACTAGGGAAGAGGCAAAAAACTATTTTCAAACATGTGCAATGAAGCATGGTTATGCTTTAACAGGTTTCAACTCAAAGCGTGACCAATATGTGGATTTAGCCTGTGATATACATGGTTCCTATTCAGGAAAACTTCTTACCAAACGGTCTAGAAAAATTACAAAACAAAGGTTGGGTGCCAGTTTTTAATACATGCAAGTTGCACAAGGGCAGACCCCTAGTGGAAAATCTCCTATAAATAAATGCAACATAACCATCCATCATCTGAAAATCCCTATGTGCATCCTCAACTGAGGAGAATCTCTGGGGAAGCCCTGGATCTACCTAAGGAAGGCATGAATGATGGGCTCAATTGGTTACAACTTAAGAGAAAATTGAGCAAGATTGATGGGTGTGATTTTGTTGATTAAAAAGCAATCTATAACACTAAGCAGAAGGTAACGCTTGCAGAACTAAAGGGTAAAAGTGTTATGGAGGTACTCTATGAACTGCTTGAAGAAAAAAGTTGAAATCACCAGTAAAAGTTCAGTTGAGAGGGTCAATTGGAGGCCCTGTACTTAGCACATCCTGAGGCAGTAAAGCTTTCAAAACAATTCCATCATATTCCTATATTGAATTTTAATTATAAGACAAATAAGTACAAAATCCCACTATTGCATGTTGTAGGAATGAAAGCCAATTGGAAAACTTTTAAAAAATCTCTTGTTTTTATAACAAAAGAAATATTTGAGTTCTACAGTTGGTCTGTAAATTCATCAAAGGAGTTGGATTATGATCCTGAGAGACTTCCAAAAGTCTTTGTGACGGACCATGAAAAAGCTCTGATTTGTGATATTGAATCTAGTTTCTCTGAGTCATCAAGACAATTTTGCACTTGGCACTTCTCTAAAAACATACATGCAAACTGTAAAGCGCGCTTTGTTAATGAAATTGAAGGATGGAAAAGATTTATGACTCTGTGGGAAAAGTATGGGGCCTCAAAGACCAAGAAGGAGGCAGAGGTGAATGATGCATAGCTCAGAGTAGGTCCAAATCACTGATTCTTACTCTTTCTACTTTTTGGGTTCTAACCTAGTGAATTTTAAAGTGTTTCTTGAAAGACTATGAAGATGTACTTGAGTATATGGAAAATAAAATTTTTACCTATCAAAGAGATGTTTTTAACAGCGTGAATTTGCATAAACCCAGATTTTGGAAACAAAACAAAATCTTGGGTGGAAGGGGCCCATGCAACTCTCAAACAATTCCTTGCAAACTCTTCAGGAAACCTATTGAATTTTTGGAAAAGCCTTGACTGAACAGTTTAAAATCAAATTAAATTGGTTCATGCGTCACTTTATAACTCTCAAATTAAGTTAGGGACAGTTCTTTCACCTGAACTGTTACCATTGGGTTACAAATTGTATTTAGAGGCAACTCATCTTATCAGGCAAAAATTTGAGAAATTAAAAATTGATCATGATGGCAAAGTGTGCACCAAGTCATACTCAAAGACTATGGGTTTTCCCTGTTCCAACCAAATAGGTGACCATCTAGCATTCAGAAGATACGTTGTACCCAAAGATGTTTATCCTCAGTGGAGGTTGGACTATGACCCTTGCAGTTCTAGTTCTGTAAGTTGGCTTAATTTGGATTGTTCAAGTTGGTTTGTTCAAATCACTATGTGATGAATTCTTTTTGATTAATAAATCCTAATTCACTAATGGTTCATCCTTTTGAATTTTTCAAGTGCAATGTCAATGAAATGCGAAGCATTCCTCAGTTACTTTAAAAAGTGAATGCAATGATCTTGGAATCTCCAGATGATGAGCAACGCGGCCTATTGAATTATATCATTCAGAAGATTATGAAATATCAATTGAAGCCAAGACTTGAACCTAAATTTTTATGATCAAGTAGGGGAAGGCCAAAATTGACAGATATGCAGCAAGAACCATCTCGGTTTGAGCATGTTGAAAAACAAATCATAGGGGAAAAAATGACTAGAAGGGCTCCAAACAGTAAAAGAAAAAAGATTGTAAGTCTTTTCTTTTGGGATATGTTCATTTTTTTGGTTTAATGAACTTATTTACTAACTAATGATGAATTGTTAGTCAAAGTTGGAAGAATCTGAATCTGAATTTCATAGTTCAGAGGAAGAGACTGAAAGTGAATTGGGATCACTAAAAATTGGGTTTAGAATCCTCTTCAGAGGAAGAGAATGTGAAGCATATCTCAACCAGAAGCTCATCTTTGGTGAGTATTCATTTAATTAATCTGATTGAATAAATGAATACTAAGTTAGTTTTCATGATAGGAACCAAAGATGAAACAACTCATTTAAATACCCAAGAAATTCCATAAGTTCATGGGTGATTTTTGGGATCCAATTGGAGATGGGAATTGTGGATTGAGAGTCATTGATAAATCTCTTGGTTATGAAGAAAATGGTTGGTTTAAAGTTAGGAAGGAAATGATTGAAACACTAGAGAAACATAAAGCATGCTACATTAAGATTCTTGGTGGTGCAAAGTAGGTTGAAAATATTAAACAAAGACTTGATGTTGAAGATATCAATTAAAAGATTCCCTCCTCAAAATGGCTGGCTAAATTAGATATGGGTAAAATAATAGAAGACACATATTCCAGACCAATATGTCTCATTTCATTGGAGTCATGTGTTACTTATACTCCAATGAAAAATGGTGTTACTGATCAATCAGATCCAATTTTCATTTTATTTGTAAACAATAACCACTGGGTTCTATTTATCCTTGAGGGAGAAATGATTCCAATCCTGCCAATTGTAGCAAAACCATGTTCCTTGATTTCTAAAAAAGCCTCTGGTTGTGTTGATCATCTCAAATATCAACTGCAAATGTATTCTAGATTGTAATAGACTTTGACTTCATTTCATCATTGGGTTTCATATAAATTGTAATTCTAATGCAGCTAACAAGTTCTTTTAATGTGAAGGGTTTTCACATTTTGAACATCATTATGTTGAGTGTTTTGAGTTAACATCATTATATTGAGTGTTTTGAATGAGAGTAAAATGGTAAATCAGTTCAACTTGTGTTGGGCTGATTCCATCACAAGCTTAATCTATTTTAAGCTTGGGATGGGATCAGCTTAACACAAGTTGAACTTGTTTTTTTGGTGTTTTTACTTTAGGGATGGTCAAAAGACTTGTATTTTTTGGGAAATTTTACTTTAGGGCTGGTCAAAAGACTTCTTTGATTTTTGGACCCTTTTACTTTGGGGCTAGTCAAGTTGAGCCCTCTTTAGGGCTTGTCAAGTTACTTGTATTTTTTTGGTGCTTTTACTTTAGGTCTTGTCAATTTACTTGTCTTTTTTTTGGTGTTTTTAGTTTAGGGCCAGTTACTTGTATTTTTTTTAGGTCGTTTTACTTTAGGGCTAGTCCATTGGATAGTACAAGTTTTTTTGTTTTTTTATTTATTTAATTTTTTTTAACCAAAAAATGAACATTCTTTGATTTTTTGGTTGATTTCTGTTTTTTTGGAAGGTTTATTTATTTTATGGATTATTTTAGCACCCTTTTGTTCCTTTTTTTTTAGGCTCACTGCAGTCTGGTGGCGTGTGGAATTCCACATGCCGGTGGACCAGGCTGGGTTGGCCGCGCAACTCTTTGAGCCATGGGGGGTTGTACACAGCTCAGATTGAACCGTGTGGTGTGCCACAGGGCCCCTTTTGAACCGTGTGCACGGCTCAATGCGCTGTGAATTTAAAATTTCCCAAATAACAAAATAAGAAACAAGAAATAAGATAAAAATAAGAAATAAAATAAAAATAAATAAAATAAAAAAAAAAAAAAAAAATAAACACTGAAGACAAACAACCAGTTGTCTTCAGATTCAAGTAAAAAATTCAAATTAAACTTGACTAGCCCTAGAGTAAAAGGGCCAAAATTGCAAGAAGTCTTTTGTCCAGCCCTAAAGTAAAAGTGCCAAAAAATACCAGTCTTTTTACCATCCAAAAAATAAAACATGTATTTTGACCAGCCCTAAAGTAAAAACACCAAAAAAACAAGTTCAACTTGAATTTAGCTGATCCCATCACAAGTTTAACAGACTTAACATTAAAATCTCATTCAAAACACTCATCATAATGAGATTAACTTGAAACATTCACATAATTATTTTCAAATGTGATAACCCTTTATATTCATAGAATTACAATATCAGCATGTTAGACCCAACCCAAATGATGAAATTAATCTAGACTTTAGAATACAATTCAAGTTGATCTTTGAGGTGAACAACCCAAGAAGTTTCTTTTTTAGAAATCATGGAATGTGCTTTGGAAAATATGGGTGGGATCGGAATCACATCTCGCTTAAATACAGGGTGGACCCAATGGTTATTGTTAAAAAAGCAAATTACCATAGGATCTGATTGTTCTTTTACACCCATTTTCATAGGAGTAAAAGTAAAACATGAATCCAATGAAGTGAAAAATTTTGGTCTTCCATAAGTATCAGCTATTATTTGACCCATTTGAAGCTTTGAAAGCCATTTCAAAAAGGAAATCTTTTCATTTATGTCATTGACATCAAGTCTTTGCTATCTCTTTTCAACATTTTTACAGACACCAAGGATCTTAGAATAGCACCTTTTATTTTTCCTCAATGTTGCAATCATTTCTTTCAAAAATTTAAACCATCCATCCTCATCATAACAAATTGATTTAGCAATGACTCTAAAACTATAATTTCCATCACCTAATTGATCCCAAACCTCACCCAAGAACTTATGTAAGTTCTCAGGTATTTGATTGAGGTAATTTAATTCCTAAAATCAAAAAGTATTCAGAAAAAATTATAATCTCATTAAAGGAATCACCACTCACCAAAGATGACCTTCTGTTTGACTCCTCAGTTGCATCTGCTTTATCCTTTGAAAATGAATTCAATTCCAAGGGGGCTTAACCCAATCAACTTTCAGTATCTTCCACTGAACTATGAAATTCAGATGAAGAGCCTGACTTGGACCATAAAAATTTCTCAATCAGTCCATTAAACCAAAAAAATGAACCTTTCAAAAAAGAAAAGAATTACAATCATGTGTCTTTTATTCTTTGATGACCCTCTACTTCTCTTTGCCTGCTTAAATTCCTTTTCAATGTATTCAAATTGAGAAGTATTTTGCTGGGTATCAGTCAATTTTGGACAGCCTCTGCTTGATTGCAAGATTTTAGGTTCAAGTCTTGTCTTTGATTAATAATTGGTCATCTCCTTCATCAAGTGCTTCAACAGCCCGCAATAATCTTGATCAGTATGATTCAAGGTCATTGCATTAAGCTTCTCATGTAACTGAGAATTGTTGAGCAGTTAATCAAAATTGACCTTTCAAAATTCAAGAGGATCAAATATTAGTCAAGTAGAAATGATCATTTTAGTCAAGTTGGAATCATCATTTAAAGAGCATTGATCAAAAATCATTGATTGCAAAGTGATTTTAACAATCCAACTTAATCCAACTAACAGAACTAGAAACTCAAAGGTCATAATCCAGCCTCAACTGAGGATGAACATCTTCAGGCACAACAGAGCTTCTTGAAGCTATTAGGTCCCCTATTTGGTGGGAACAGGGCAAACCCATAGTCATTGATTATGACTTGGTGCACACTTCCCCATCATTGTTCTGCTTTAACCTCTCTAATTGATCCCCAAAAAGTTTGACGCTTGTAAAGACACCTTGTATATCAATGGTAACAGTTCAGTAGGAAGAACTATTCCAATCTTTATTTAAGAGTTTTGAAGTGCAGCCTGAAACAATTTAATTTTATTGGAAACTGTTACCTCTAGGTTTTTCCAAGCATCCAACATGTTTTGCAACAAGTTTTCAAGGAATTGTTTGAGAGTAGCATGGGCACCTTCAACTCAGGGTGTTTTTTTTTATTTCCAAAGTCTGTGTTTTTGCAATTCCAAGCTGTTAAAAAAGTCTCTTTGATACAGAAGATATTGTGATCCATATACACAATTACATCCTCATGGTCTTCCAAAAAACAATTTATACAAGTCATAATGTAAGCAACCCAAAACTAGGAATATTAACAATAGAGGGAGTGATTTTGCACTTAATCTAAGTTCCGAATCATTGAAATCCGCCTCCTGCTTGGTTTTTGAGGCCCCATACTTAGCCCACAGAGAGATAAAGCTTTTCCACCCTTCAACGTCATTACTAAAATGCACTTAACAGTTTTCTTTTATGTTTTTACACAAGTGCCATTGACAGCACTGTCTTGTTGACTCAGGGATTGTTTGTTCTAGAGAACCTATCAAAGCTTTTTCACAGCCCATCACAAAGAATTTTGGAAGTCTCTCAGGATCATAAGCCAACTCCTGTAGCTGATTTCCAGACCAAATTTAGAACTCAAATTTTTTTCTTGTTATAAAAAAAAGAGCTTTTATGAAAGTTTTCTGTTTGGAAGTAATTTCTAATAAATGCCATAGGGGTATGCTTCACTGATTTTTCTCATAAGTACAATCCATCATAGCTATATGATGTAATTGCTTGCATAGGATTAATGACTCTGGGTGAGCCAGAAATAGGGCCTCCAAGTGACCCTCTCAACTTAATTTTGCTTGATGAACCCAACCCCAAATTACCAAGTTGTTCAAAGAGGACCTTGATAATGCTTTTCCCCTTTAATTCTGCTAGTGCTAAATTATCCTTGGTGTTATAGATTGTTTTTTCATCAACATATTTTCCACCATAAATTTTTCTCAATTTTCTTTTCAGCTGAGGTGTATTAAGCCCATTTTTCATGCCTTCGTTTAGATTTTCTAACACTACCCAAGAGATTCTCCTCAGGTGAGGAAGTACTGAGGAGTGTGGAGATGGTTCATGGTTATGTTGATCATTCTTGTAGGAGGTTTGTCACAAGGGATCCACCTTTGTGTGACTAGCAACTATTAAAAACTTGAACCCATCCTTCCTTGTTTGAGTTTTCCATGACTTTTTGGTCAGCAATTTCCCAGAGTACAAACCATGTCTATGACCAGATAAATTCACATATTTATCAAGGTTTGAGTTGAAAAAGGTTAAATTTTAACCATGTTTCATTTTGCAGGTTTGACCATACGTTTGTGCCTCTTCCCTAGTAGGAAAAGCTCTCAAAGGAGGTGGGGCAAGTGGATCTTTCATAGTTAGAAAGTTATATTGATGGCATGCACTCCATCAGTTTCAATCAAATTAAATAGGTCAAAGACCAGTAACATAAAATGTTACTCACCACCAGAGTTCATTTCCATTGGTAAAACATTTTGTTCCTCACTTTTCACCCTTGATGAGGATGCAATTGTGAATTCAAATGATTCATTACCCAAATCCTTCTTTTTGGAAGCTTTGTTCATTGCAACAATGTAGTCCTTGAAAGGGGCCATGTTAAAATGAGGGCTTGCCACTGTTCCAATAATGCAATAAAAACACAATGCTACTTCAGGATTAAATCCAACTTTCAATTGAACTTTCAGCCTGCTACTTAGCAGAGAGAAACCTGACAAAGCAATAAAAATAATAATATTAACAAAATTAAAAAGAACAAAAATAAATGAATAAATAAAATTATTATAAAATGAAGGAGTAGGAAATCCATAAATATTATTGCAGAAATGGATTCCCAACCCAAAATAAGGTAGGGTCACTCACTGACCCCACCCTTGAATTCTTACTCCTTATATTTTTTAATTAAGTTAATAGAAAATGGTAAATGACCATGGCACCAGTATGGTACCTTTTGGCCATTTTAATATTTCACATGATATGTCATGTATAGGTTTCACACCTAAATTTCAATCAAAATCCAGGTGTTGTGTGTAGTTTAGGAGTTACACGGGGAATTGTGTTTTGTCACAATTCCCGCACGCAGCCCCGCGTCCCTACAGCGCTGGTCTCCCGCGTACGCAAACTCCCGCATGCAGCCCCGCGTCCCTACAGCGCTGGACTCCCGCGTACGCCAACTCCCGCACGCAGCCCCGTGTCCCTACAGCGCTGAACTCCCGCGCAACTGAACTCCCGGGCAGGTAATCCCGTGACCTAGTCACGCGCACAGCGGATCAGTCCCCTGCGCGTATCTGAGCAGCGGATCAGTCCCCGCGCGCATTTGAATGGACTGATCCCCGCGCCTCCTTCCGTGATCAGTCTGACAGCCAGGTACCGCTCAGAGGAGCTAAAATATAGTAGGATCTACACTACATATGTAAAGCTACCACACAAGCATAGATTATAGTTTAAAAACCTTAAAAATTGATTAAAATTAGTTATTTACTAATTTTTAGTATTTTTTATTAATTAAATAAAGATCCAGACTCACCACGACATGAGTTGATCAGAACCTTCAAAGACCACAAAACTACATAAGGAGTGGTCGTAAAAATTATTAAAAATTAAATACAGGATCCGCAGAGGATGGAGAATCAATAAAAATCCACGCCTGCTCACTTTGGACCAGTACTTGCAGTACAAATTGAGGATCAGTGCAGGATCAGCAAAATGACTAATCTATTGATCAACAGATCCTGCAGCTAAAAAGGAGCTGTTCCTTGACAGATCTAAGGCCAGCAGGCTAACAGCACCTTGAGGACATTCCAATCTTGCCCTGACTGCCCCCCTAGCCTCAGCCCATGGCTAGTACCCCTTCTAGAGGCCCTCAAGCACTCAAAAAAGAATATTTAAACAGGCTCTTTTTTCCCTTCTGTTTCCAATCATCCATCAGTTATCAGTTATCAGAAATATTATTATTATCAATCAGACATCGTGTCATTGTTATTCAAGTGCTTATCAAGAAGAAAGCAAGTGATTTATGATCTAGTCTGAAGTATTATTATTATTATTTTCTAAATAACTATCAACAACCAGAAGTTTGAACCAGCCACCAACCCCATCTGTTCTGAAGCTTCTTACCTGAATCTTTGCAGGATTTCTGTGGATTACTTCCCAAGTAATTTGTTCCCTTCCTGCTCAGGGTTTTTGTGCTGTTTTGCCCGCCCAAATTAGTGGATAAGGCCTTAGAAGGCACCCATCTTCATTCCAAGGTTATAAACTGCCTAAGGAGGCCCTTTGAGGAGAGGTTGCCAAGTCTGTAAAGACCCCCAGTAGTGTATTACTGTGGCCCCTCTTCTTATATTATATTTAAAATATTTATAACCAAACCAATCAAACCTTGCACTTGCTCTTACCACACTATTATTGGAGCGGTAAAATGTTTATTCTTTGGAATATTATTGCTCCAAATTCTTTTATCACTCTCTGTAGCTAAAGGACTGCAAGGTTCCTGGTATCAGAGAGCTGACATGAACAACTAACAAGTTTGCTCACTTTCAAGTTGAGAAAGATCAATTTTGTGGGATGTTTTATTCACAGTTTTGTATAGTGTCAATTCAATTTCACTTTAATTTCACTTGATCTCACTTTAATTTCACTTGAGTTTCAATTTGTGATTGCTAGATGTGGAACAACAGTCCCACATAGTAAGCGTTGATCCCAAATTTGGGTTGAGAGAACCCAAATGCAGTCCAGGGGGACCAAAAACATTTGGCACAACCCCCAGGGGGCTGCGTACCCCCAAACTTGGCTCAAAATTGCCATGTGCAGGGGCAAACGGCTCAAATACGCCGTGTAAGGGGTGTATATGTCCCCCCGGGGGTTTCACATGTTTGAGACGGCCCCTTGGGCAAGTCTAGATGTGTGTTATGGCCCGCAGGCACGTATTGAATGCGTGTATGGGCCCCCACACGTCATTGGGCCGTGTAGAGCCCTACACAACTATCACACAACTGGGATTCATGAATTTAAAATCTCTTCAGCAAGAATTCAAGAATGTATGCAATTAAGAGACTGAGGAAATAATCTGCAGGTGGAGTAATTTTCCTTTAAATTTAATAGACATTGTGATCAGGATGGATAGATATATCCTGATAAATTTCCTCTCTAGCTAGGGATAGGAAGGCTGAACTGAATAAATTGAAATGCAAGACTAAATAAAATGATGCCATTGAGACAAAAGAACAAAAGCAAGAAATTAAAACCTGAAAATTCAAGGATAAACTAGAATAGGAATTCAAATGGATAATGAGTGTAGTTTTATTTCAAATGAAAAATGCAGACTGAGCCCTCAGAAAAAAGGGCCGGTTGATATAGATAATTAATTAAAATATGATAGGCTAAACAGGGCAAAAACTGATTTTTTGATGGTGAATGGGAATGTATTGAAGTGTTCACTACATGAAAAATTCTAAGCTAACTGGAATAATAAGTGCAAGTGTGAAAAAATGACCACATAGTTAATCATTAATATTTGTAAATTATACTGCAAGGTTTTGGTGCAATCAAAATTAATTACTTATTTTATTTAACTAAATGGTCCCTTTTGTTCAATTTCAAAATTACTAAGTGGACTGCACTTGATGGTTAGTGTCATTTTGGTGTCATTCTATCAGAATGAGATAGAAAATACTGAGGAGAAGGGATATGTCAAATTGATTTTAAAACAATAAACTCAAGTTAAAAGCATGAAAATGATGTAAATAGTCATCAAAATTTTGAGAATTATATTATTTGAATGAAATTCAATATCTTTTGTGGAATTTCGCTGCCTTTGTAACAAAAATGAATTTTTTGTGAAAGAATAATCAAGATACCCATTTTGTGAGGAAAAATACAAAGTTGTGGAAATAATTGAAAAAATATTTTATAAACAAAATAAAAATCACAGTAAAAGATTCAAAAACAAATTTTTTTAAATGAAATGTAATATTCCAGAGGAAACATGGATAGATTTGTAAAAAATATATGAAAAAATGCAAAACATACCAACCATAAATATTTAATGAGACCAATTCAAAAATTACTTTGTGGAATCTTTCCATTTTTTTATGTTTGTTACAGAGTTATTTAAATTATGCACCAGAGAAAAAAAATTAATTGGAGGAATTTTGTTTTGAAATATTTACTTTGACATTATTATTTTGTTTGATGAAATTTTTGGTTGGAGAATCCCCATTTTTGGAGTATCTCCACTTTTTTAAATTATACTAAAAAAGATTTTTTTTTAGAATTTATCTTTGTGTTGGGCACAAAAGCATTTTAATTTCAACAAAAACATTGAATTATATTGAAAGAAATGTGGCTTTGATCTTTTTGATTGATATTTTTTACTTGATTAAATTTGTGTTTTTTATCTACAAATTTCTTCATTCTTCTCTAACAATAGTTCTATCTTGAATTTTCCAACATTTTTTTATGTTTTCTAAAACCGTATTCATATCCAGGATCATCAGAGATATTAATTATGCCTGAAAAAAAGTAAGATTTTTTTGGTCCGTTTTCATTGAATTTGTAAAAAGAAGATTTTCTGTTGAAATTGGTCCCTTTATTTGATTTTTATTCATAACATAGGTATATGTATCATTTAAATATGTTTTTTTATGTTTGGTATAAGGGTGATGTTAAATTCATGGCCCCAGCCATGTGGTAGTTGTGTAGGGCCCCTCAACGCGTGGGGGCCCATACACTACTCCATACAATTTATAATTTATAATTTATAATTTATAATTTATTATTTATTATTTATTATTATTTATTATTTATTATTTATTATTTATTATTTATTATTTATTATTTATTATTTATTATTTATTATTTATTATTTATTATTTATTATTTATTATTTATTATTTATTATTTATTATTTATTATTTATTATTTATTATTTATTATTTATTATTTATTATTTATTATTTATTATTTATTATTTATTATTTATTATTTATTATTTATTATTTATTATTTATTATTTATTATTTATTATTTATTATTTATTATTTATTATTTATTATTTATTATTTATTATTTATTATTTATTATTTATTATTTATTATTTATTATTTATTATTTATTATTTATTATTTATTATTTATTATTTATTATTTATTATTTATTATTTATTATTTATTATTTATTATTTATTATTTATTATTTATTATTTATTATTTATTATTTATTATTTATTATTTTTTATTTATTATTTATTATTTATTATTTATTATTTATTATTTATTATTTATTATTTATTATTTATTATTTATTATTTATTATTTATTATTTATTATTTATTATTTATTATTTATTATTTATTATTTATTATTTATTATTTATTATTTATTATTTATTATTTATTATTTATTATTTATTATTTATTATTTATTATTTATTATTTATTATTTATTATTTATTATTTATTATTTATTATTTATTATTTATTATTTATTATTTATTATTTATTATTTATTATTTATTATTTATTATTTATTATTTATTATTTATTATTTATTATTTATTATTTATTATTTATTATTTATTATTTATTATTTATTATTTATTATTTATTATTTATTATTTATTATTTATTATTTATTATTTATTATTTATTATTTATTATTTATTATTTATTATTTATTATTTATTATTTATTATTTATTATTTATTATTTATTATTTATTATTTATTATTTATTATTTATTATTTATTATTTATTATTTATTATTTATTATTTATTATTTATTATTTATTATTTATTATTTATTATTTATTATTTATTATTTATTATTTATTATTTATTATTTATTATTTATTATTTATTATTTATTATTTATTATTTATTATTTATTATTTATTATTTATTATTTATTATTTATTATTTATTATTTATTATTTATTATTTATTATTTATTATTTATTATTTATTATTTATTATTTATTATTTATTATTTATTATTTATTATTTATTATTTATTATTTATTATTTATTATTTATTATTTATTATTTATTATTTATTATTTATTATTTATTATTTATTATTTATTATTTATTATTTATTATTTATTATTTATTATTTATTATTTATTATTTATTATTTATTATTTATTATTTATTATTTATTATTTATTATTTATTATTTATTATTTATTATTTATTATTTATTATTTATTATTTATTATTTATTATTTATTATTTATTATTTATTATTTATTATTTATTATTTATTATTTATTATTTATTATTTATTATTTATTATTTATTATTTATTATTTATTATTTATTATTTATTATTTATTATTTATTATTTATTATTTATTATTTATTATTTATTATTTATTATTTATTATTTATTATTTATTATTTATTATTTATTATTTATTATTTATTATTTATTATTTATTATTTATTATTTATTATTTATTATTTATTATTTATTATTTATTATTTATTATTTATTATTTATTATTTATTATTTATTATTTATTATTTATTATTTATTATTTATTATTTATTATTTATTATTTATTATTTATTATTTATTATTTATTATTTATTATTTATTATTTATTATTTATTATTTATTATTTATTATTTATTATTTATTATTTATTATTTATTATTTATTATTTATTATTTATTATTTATTATTTATTATTTATTATTTATTATTTATTATTTATTATTTATTATTTATTATTTATTATTTATTATTTATTATTTATTATTTATTATTTATTATTTATTATTTATTATTTATTATTTATTATTTATTGTTTATTGTTTATTGTTTATTATTTATTATTTATTATTTATTATTTGTTATTTATTATTTATTATTTATTATTTATTATTTATTATTTATTATTTATTATTTATTATTTATTATTTATTATTTATTATTTATTATTTATTATTTATTATTTATTATTTATTATTTATTATTTATTATTTATTATTTATTATTTATTATTTATTATTTATTATTTATTATTTATTATTTATTATTTATTATTTATTATTTATTATTTATTATTTATTATTTATTATTTATTATTTATTATTTATTATTTATTATTTATTATTTATTATTTATTATTTATTATTTATTATTTATTATTTATTATTTATTATTTATTATTTATTATTTATTATTTATTATTTATTATTTATTATTTATTATTTATTATTTATTATTTATTATTTATTATTTATTATTTATTATTTATTATTTATTATTTATTATTTATTATTTATTATTTATTATTTATTATTTATTATTTATTATTTATTATTTATTATTTATTATTTATTATTTATTATTTATTATTTATTATTTATTATTTATTATTTATTATTTATTATTTATTATTTATTATTTATTATTTATTATTTATTATTTATTATTTATTATTTATTATTTATTATTTATTATTTATTATTTATTATTTATTATTTATTATTTATTATTTATTATTTATTATTTATTATTTATTATTTATTATTTATTATTTATTATTTATTATTTATTATTTATTATTTATTATTTATTATTTATTATTTATTATTTATTATTTATTATTTATTATTTATTATTTATTATTTATTATTTATTATTTATTATTTATTATTTATTATTTATTATTTATTATTTATTATTTATTATTTATTATTTATTATTTATTATTTATTATTTATTATTTATTATTTATTATTTATTATTTATTATTTATTATTTATTATTTATTATTTATTATTTATTATTTATTATTTATTATTTATTATTTATTATTTATTATTTATTATTTATTATTGATTATTTATTATTTATTATTTATTATTTATTATTTATTATTTATTATTTATTATTTATTATCTATTATCTATTATCTATTATTTATTATTTATTATCTATTATTTATTATTTATTATCTATTATTTATTATTTATTATTTATTATATACAATTTATTATTTATTATTCATCATTTATAATTTGTTATTTATTATTCATTATTCATTATTTATGATTTAGTGGAGGCTACTCAACTTCCTTTTAGCTGTTTAACGTGCCGTACAACTCAAATGGGACATGTAGCATGCCACACACCCCATTTGAGCCGTGTAGCATGCCACACAGCCCATTTGAGCCGTGTAGCATGCCACACAGCCAATTTGAGCCGTGTAGCATGCCACACGGCCCATTTGAGCCGTGTAGCATGCCACACAGCCCATTTGAGCCGTGTAGCATGTCACACGGCCCATTTGAGTCGTGTAGGGTGCCACACAGCCCATTGAGCCGTGTACACGGCTCAAAGAGCGGTTTAAAGAGCCATGTACATGGCTATGTAGCCGTGAATTTAATATTAACCTTGATATAAATTGTTGAATATTGCCATTATTTTCCAGCCCATTTCGTAATCTATCACATTTTGGGGCCTCATTCTTTTTCTTTACCCTTGTTTCATGTAGTGCTGGCTTGAGTTTTTTCTGGTGTTCTGTTTGATAACACATGATCCTGAATGTATATATTGCTGTGTACTTTTGTGGTGAGCTTGTAATGGTGGTTTTTTTGGTAATAAATGGTCTTTCTGCCTGCATATATTGCTGAGTAGTGCTGCAGTGGACTTGTACTGGTGGTTTTGTGGTTATACATGGTTCTTACTGCCTGAATATGTTTCTGGGTAGTCCTGTGGTGAGCCTTTACTGGTGGGATGTTTGGTACTACATGGTTTTGGATGCCTGCATATATTTCTGGGTAGTAATGTGGTGGACCTTAACTGGTGGTTGTTTTTTTCTACATGGTCCTGACTGCCTGCATATATTTCTGGGTAATCCTGTGGTGAACTTGTACTGGTAGGTTCTTTGTTACTACATGCTACTGGCTGCATGAATTTCTGTGTAGTGATGTGGTGGACTTGTACTGGTAGTATTTCTGGTACTACATGTTGCTGACTACACAAATTTCTGTGTAGTCCTGAAGTGGGTTGGTACAGGTGGTTTGTTTTGTGTTACATGGGAATGAATATATATTAAGTATGTGTATTGGTTTCACAGCCTTTGTTTAGTTGATTGGTTGTGTGTTGGGTTCAAGTTTTGTGGTAAGATGTCGCAGTGTACACTTATTATTTACAAGGCATAGATATATAGCATTTTACTCAGTTAAGACACCTGAGTAGGGTATGAGCTGGCCATAACTGATTTTGGGCTGTATCTCCTAAACAATGAGAGATAGAGGGTAAGTTTAGCTGGGTGAATACAGGTTATTTATGATTTAGAATCTATCTTACCATGCAAAAATGCAAACCAACAGAGAGGCAAGGCCTCAACAAAAGGCTATGAGACTTGATGAAGACCAGTCCACTTTGCATCTATTATGGTGTCACATACCACCATTAGACAGAATATATTTCTTAGGTTTTATTTTATGATTGGGGTTATATTTATACTAGAAAATTGTGGCTGATGGCTACAAGTTAGGTTTGGTCTACCAAATCAATAATAGGATGATGAAATAGTTGCTTTGAATTCATTGAGAAAGTGAAAATTTGTGAGGTTATCAATTGATCAGTAATGAATTCAAGAATTGATAGGAAATTTATTCAAAAATTGGAGGAGCTTTCAGCTTTGTACCCAGGCAAATTTCACGCTCCAAGTTTAAGGATTGTTTTTTTCATAAATCCTTTGGCATATCCATCTCCTTAATACTTTCTAACTCAGTCTAAAAGCATTAAAAAAAGCACAAAATCACTAGGGCATTCCACTTACCACCTCCAGCTTATGTGGGTGAAATTCCAATCCTTGAGACTCAATTTATATGTGAAATAATTGCAGTTCAACCAAAAATAAATTAAACCATCCAATCAATCTTGCTTCTTCCACCTTTGGGTTACTGAAGCTCTTCAATCAATCCTTCCCATTCTTGGTCACACATATACATTTGCTTGAACATTTGCTTACAAACCCATATAAATTGTAATGTAGGCTAAATCTCTAGCTTGATTGCCTACATAGCCACCTCTCTTCATTTGAATTGATTTAACTTGACCTTGAACTTCATTTCTTCTATTATCCAATCCATTACTTTCATTTATTTGCATAATCTATTTTCTTGAACTTATGGTAAAAACTTGGATACACTGTACTGCTCATTTAATTTCACCATTCCCTTCCTGTAATTCATTGCATCATTTCTCCTTATCTGTAGAAAAATTTCCATAAACTTGAATCTAGTCACCTCTGGATTACCTTATAAGGACCACACTGTCTTCCTGAAGATTGTTTCCTCATTTAATTAATTACATATATTCTTGAATCTTTGCTGAGGTCAAGTTATCACATTGGGCTTTACCTTGGTTTCCTTCCATTGAAAAAAATCCATGTTCCCTTCCAGTTTGTGGAGACGTAGAACCAAAATTTGCACTTTGAAGTTATCCCTGCTATACTTGCATCTTTCTTTCATTCAGCACTCTGCCATTTTTGCTCACAATCACCTAAGATTTCAGTATATTACAGTGGCTAGACAAAATATGTGGGGCTGTTTGCCACAGAGACCACAGCCAGGTACTTCAAACAATGCAGATGAAGCCCAAGGTTTCTCAATCTTGCTGCTGAGCAACCCATCTCTCAGCTCCCGATCCATCTGACCTATTGCCACATCACCACCGACTCAGTTGTTTGATTTCAATATCAGACTACTTGATTGATCCAAAACTCAAAAATGGTAAGTCATTTTTTTGAATTATCACTCTTCATCTTCCATTCTGATTTATGTATTTTTTTCTCATATTGAGTCTTCTTTGGGAAATTTGCTGTTCCAGAAGATCAAGATTGTGAAACCATTAGATGAGGGTAGAATTTCAATGGTTCAAATCAATTTTAGAGTGATCAAAATCAGGCCAACACAAATTTAACCTCAAAACAATATGAAATTAAACGTCTCAAGACACCTCAAGGCTGAAAATGAGCACAAGACTTAAGCAATACAACCATAACATTCACACAGAGCTTGAATAAGCATTTATAAGTAGTTTCAAGGAATTCCAACCAACTTATCTTGAAATTATCACCACCATTTTACCAAGCCACTGAAAAGTCAACATCAATAAAAACTGGGTGTATTTTTTTAAAAAAACTCTCAAAATAAATTTCTGTTTCATGGAAATGATTCCTTTGATCCGCTTTAAAACCCCTATAAAGAAAAAAATATTTAATGGTACAAAGTTTTTCAATTTCTTTCTCCCTCCAGCACATTTTTTGAGTGTTTTGTGCTTTTTAAAATTTTTTTAAAAAATTATAATTTGAAAATTTTCTAGATTTCAATTTTTGTATAATTAAAGTAAAGATTCTGAAATATATAATACTATGAATAATATTAATTCATTTCAATTTTTTGAACAATTGATTTTTAATGAAACACATGCCGAAAAGTGTTTTAGGTCAATCAGTCACACTATTTCTGTCCACCCATTGTACATTGGGTGGTTGTGTGACAGATTGCTGCTTGAACTCTGACTCCACCTTTTTTCTGGGTTGTGGCCTAATTTCCTGGAAGTCCAAAAATCTGCCACCATCTCCCTGTCCAGCAAAAACACTGAATACAAGGCACTTTTTGATTCCTGCAAGGAGGGTCTATGGATGAAAAAAATTCTTTGCAAAATTTGTACCTGCAACTCCTCCCCTGTGTCTCTCTTTGTGGAAAATGAAGGCACTGAAGCTCTTTCAAAAAACTCAAGAATTGCTCCTGAAACAAACACATACATGCCCATCACAAATTCATTTTTGAGTGCACTGGGAAAAATGTTTTCTGTGTGAACTATTTTTTCATGAGGGAGATACTTGCAGATATTATTCCAAGCCATTCTCCCACTTAAATTTTCAATTCCACCATCATCTATTTGGCCCCTTAGGGTGTGTTCAGCAAGGGGGCGGTGTGGGAGTAACTCTTTCTGTCAGCATTTCTTCCTTTCCCCATATTTCCTTTATTGTCCCTATCCTCTTCCAGTCATCTCTGGTCTCTTAATTTCAAAACCCAGAAATTTCAACAAATGAAGTTACATTCCTACTCAGTACTCACATGCATACCTCTTACACCTCAACTGCACACATGTTTACTTTCATTCAATCTCAAATTCATGTGCACATGTAAATGTTTTTGTGACATTAAAAATTTTAGTGTTTACCTGAGGAAAGAGCTTCAGCCAGACAGAATTCTTATTTCTTATCCTTCTTTTCTGCCGTATCACTCTTCATCTCCTCAGGTAATTTTTCTGTTTTTCTTCTCTTGTATTTTCTTACTTCTGTGAAATCTGATGCTTCTTTTCTGCTGCCTCAATCTGAATCTCCTTGTTCTTCCCCCAAAAAGCACATGGACTTTCCACCTGCTTCTTTTAATCTGCTCAACATTGCTAGAAGCTTCAAAATTTTCTGGATCTCTCTGAAATTCCAATATTTCAACAAAAACTGCAAGTATTCTGATAATTGATTTCAATCAATTCTGCAATTAAACTCCCCTATTGGTAAAAAAAGCTTCTGAAATTCAGATTTCACACAATCTTGTTTGCAAAAAATTGAATACCATCAAATTAAAGACCAATTCAATTGAATGTGATAAAGGTACACAGCTGATTAATTCTTGGAAAAACTCCATAATTCAACTAAGCTCCTTTTCTCAACAAAGTATGCTAAATTTCTGTATGAACTTCATATTGAGATATCTATTGTACAAGATATCATTTAAATGAAATAAAAGTAAAATTATTCTCAAGTAGTTTCAGTTGAAACTTCAATGATGAAAAAATTCAACATTTGCTTTTCCTACTTGCAGCCCAAGGTGGCTCCAATATTTGCAAATATATTTGTTCCTCAAATCAAATCCTTTTGCTTGAAATGATTGTTGAAAATATAAATATCAACCGAATTCATGCAAAGTTCCCCACTTTTTTTTCAACTGAAGTCCCAAGTTTTCCAAAAAATCAGCCCTTTTCAGAAAAACAGTGCAGGTGATGGGTTTCACCTGAGTGAAATCAAATTTAACTTTGGTTTTTCCAAAATTGGTGGATGGAACAGCAATTTGGGTTTCTAAAATGGGTTGGTCAGCTCAAAATAATTGTCTGTATTTTATAAACACTGCTGGAGATGCTTTTACCTCCCAAGGTAACAAAACTTTGTGGATAAAAACTGCAGGACAGGGCTTTTTTGGATGGTTGGGAGTTAAATTGTCTTTAGATTCCTCATTTACCTCCTGCTGGAGAATTGATCTTAGGGCATCACTCCTGCAGGAGGTAAAAGCTGGGAGGCAAACCATAAGATTAAGAGTTTCACAGTAGTTTTGGCCTACCCAAACTTCTGTGCAAAAAAACTGAAGGGAGGTATCCACATGAGATTCCCTGCTACCTGGAGCCTACAATTGAGAGGTTTGGGGGGGAGGGGTGGTGGAAATGTTTGGGACAGGTGGAAATGAAGATGTCAACTGTGATTTGCATGTATTGCTCATGGATTTCATTGGATATCAAGGATATCACAGAAGATAGAGGGTTTCCAGATGTGGCTCTTTAAGACTCCAAACAGTGCTGAGCCGCAGGCAGTTTTGTGGAAGGGAAAGGTGCTGTTTGGGCTGCCTTCCTGAGCGTTACAAAAATATTTAAATGTAACCGGGATAAGGGTCCTGAACATTATGAATGAGGAATCAATGGAAGGGATGAGTTTAATAGAATTTGGTAGTGATTGTGGAACAACACTATCTGAGGCAAGATGGTTTGGGGAAAGACTTGAAAAAATTACTTTAGAGTTTTCTCAGAGTTTGATAGAGCAAGGCAATTGTAAGTAACAACAACCAAAAGCTAATAACTCTGGTTGTCAGCAGAAGATTAGGAAAGATCAAATCAATCCCAACCAAGCTCCAGGTTCTCAATGAACCTGCCTGACTCTCCGCAATCAAGGGCTTGAAGGGAACCAGATAACTGTGGGTGGCTGTAAAAAACAAAGCAATTTATTTTATGGAGCTCCAGAAGAAACACAGTAAAAAGTTTGAACAATAATAACCTGACACTTTCAAGGGACTCAAGGATAGCTTGGCAGAAGGCTACTTTTAAAGAAATAAAGGGAGTTTTAACACTCCAGTTTTCAAGCCTAAAGAAACCTCTCAGTCAAACATGACTGGTTCCAGTAGGATGATTAAAAGAATGATCAGACCAGTATGGTCAAAAAAGGGATCAAGAGTGGTATAACACACTCAAGAATTCAATCAAATGAATTATTCTTCAACCAGCAAGGCTATTGGCTGGGGATAACAGATAAGGTCACAGAGGAAGGATCAAAGATTAGATTATGGAGGCTCAAAGGATCAAGTAGAAATCAAAAGATATACCCAGGATAAGAATGCTCAGATAAAGGGGAAGGGCCCCATGGATTTATTGATTGCATACAGTACTGATGATCATGGGATTCTGGGCAAAAGGTAGGGGAGAGCCCCCGCTTTTATGTGAAAGAGGCCCTGTAGACTACTTACAAGAGATAACTACAAATGAGAGCAGATTTTTTTTTTTTTTGTTTTTTTTTTTTTTGGATGATCAATGATCAGAGATGACATGAGAAATAAAATAATAAAAATAAAAAAGGATCATAAAAAAACAGAATAAAAAAACAAATTCAATAAAAAAGGGAAGCAGGACAGCTGACAAGCTTGACTGGCCATGGCAGCGGGCAGAGTTGAGAGGGGGGTGCTCAGATTGATGGAGGATTGGGCTTGCAAGGATAGCAAGAATGGCTGGAGGCGCAAAAGTGTCAAGGGTTCTGATGGCTGGGAGGGACAGCTTCTGGGCTTCAGAGAGGGATTGAATCTGTTGTTGTTGCGGAATCTCTGAGGGCCACAAGTGCTGCTTCTGGTTGTTGTTTGAAGGGATTGGTCTTGATGATCAATTTTAGATGATTGGCTTGGTAGGGGATGGAGATGGAGGGTGAGATCAATGTGCAAGGTTGGAAGGAGAGGTGGCAGATGGGGGAGTTGGTTTCAAGAGCTGATTAGATGTGACCAATTGGGATCAGTTGGATAGATCCAATGAGGTTGGAAGGATTAATTGAGGTTGGATGAGGGATTTTGATGAGATCATTGGGGTCAATGGCTGTCGGAAACCACAATGGGTGGCCAAGCAAAGGGAGGGGGGTTCAATGGAAACAGAGCACAATTATGATTGATGAGAAAGAAAATGATTGATAAGGAGGGAGGAGATGATCAATGATGATGATTGAGTCTGCGCACTTGGCCAAAAAAAATCTGGGGCGCAAGCGCAACAAGGAGGGTTGAACGCAGGATCCTGGGGATTTGATTTTCGTGGAAGGCCATTCCTAGACAGCTAGGAAAGGCAGAAGTTGGGGGATTGGAAAGAGGAAGACTAACCTTGGATGAAAGAACATATTTTTTTTAAAAAAAATTCCCTTTTACATGAGGTGTCCCAAATTGGTCACCACATGACCCCAACCTGCTGATTTACCTCTGAAGTCAAGATGGATTTGTGGATACCACCCACAGGACAGGTGATTTTTTGGCGGTTGGGAGGTAAACTGGCATTAGCTTTTCCATTTACCTGCCATGGGAGAGATGCCCTTAGGGAATCTCTCCCGCACAAGGTAAAAGTTTGGAAGGGCAGTGGAAAATTTTGGGGGAGTCGGACAGGAATGTCCTGTACAATTTGTGTGTATTGCAGATGGATGTAATGGATATTGGAGGATATCATTGGAGCTACAGGTTTTCCAGATTTTGAACCCCAAGAACCTCATATAACTCCCAAGTTAAAAAAAACTGCAGATAGAACCCACCGGAAAGGTGATTTTTGAGCCTTCAGGAGGTAAATCAGATTTAGCTTTGCTGTTTACCTCCCGCAGGAGAGATTCCCTGAGAGAATCTCCAATTGTCTCAATTAACCCGCTTGCTAGCTAAGTTTACTTAGCAATTTTCACAATTATGCAAAAATAAGGGCTTCCTAGCAAGCAAGCTCCATAATTCCAGTCCATTTTCCATAAAGTTACCAGAATCTAGCAATCTTGCTAGCTCCCCCCTTGGCATCTCTTGCATATCCAATGTGCCCATACCCCACCATACCTTTCCCAGGTCTTGCCATCCTTGCCATCCTGTGCATTTTAATCGTCAGTATGGTTTTGTTTTGCAATTTCATTAGCTGCAATCTTCCTACTTCATCCTTTCAACACAACCAGCTTCTTACAGGACCTTACATATCCTTCTCAACTAATTCCAACTCTTGGTTCACTATCCAATTTTTCCATTTCTTTTCCCCTTCTTCCATCCTTTTTCTCAACCCACCTTTGGTCACTGCTCTTAGGTAAGAGCTATTGTACAATTTTTTTTCTAGTTCTGTTTTATGATTGTTCAATCTTGCTCTTAGCTTTACGCAATGCAAATTCTATGGATCAACAGTCAAAGAACAAGTTGGGTGTTGTAAAAAAGGGAGGGAATAGCTAGCAACCCACTGAAGTGGCACACAATTGTGTGGTTTGGTTTGTTAGCTAGTTGCAATGGCCTTCTGAACCAGACTGTTGTGTAATGGGTTTGGTAAATTGAATCCCCTCTCAATAAGGGTTGGGAATGCCCCCAAACAGGGCAAAAATGATTGTTTTGCCATCATTTTGATTTTGAAAAAAAAAGACATGAGAATAATTTGAAACAGGATGATGATAAATTCACAACCTCCAATTGTGTTGGAGTTGTGTAGGGTCCTACATGGTCCATAAACAACTCCAAAGGGTTGTTCCAAACACAGGCAACCCCAGAACCTGATATCTTGATAATCAAGTCTCAACTCCAACTCCATCAATTGAGGCTGCAATCCATCATTATCAATCAGTATCACAGCAGAAAAAGTACTTTTTAGGAATTAGTATACTTGGACATACATTTTTGGGAGTGAGAGCACCTTGCTGCACAACTTTGAATACTGCAATATACACTTTGCAATCATCTCTCCTTTGACAGAAATGATCCCAAGTCCATTTATAGGCTCTTTGGTGGACTTTGTGCTTGGTGGCTTCAAGTGCAAAGGACCATAGTGATTTTGCTTTGTTTTCAGTAACTTCTGATTCACTTAATCAAAATTGTAGATACTCTTAATTTCTGGTGTTAAAATGAAACAAGTCCAGACACAAAAGTGCATCTCAATATTGATCAGCATTGATCAAAAAGGCTAGTTTGTCAAAATCTAATGTGCAATCAATTTTAGAAAGATAATTTGTGGGATGCTTCCAAATGACCAACTTTCCTTCACTGCTGACAGGTTTCAAGGCATATTGATGATCCAGTAAAACTGTGGGTTTTTTACTCAAATCTGAGTCTTTGGTTTTGTGTGGCACGTAACAAGACTACATTTGAGTTGTGCACAACCCCACACAACTTGAATGTAGTTGTGTGTGGTGCCACACAAAACCAAACCATTGTGTGGGGGCTACACAACTCAATTGTAGTTGTGTAGCATGCCACATGGCCCATTTGAGTTGTGTACATGACTCAAATGGGTCTTGAATTTAACATTACCCTTTGAAACAATCTTAAATGGGTGGGGGTTGTCAATGGAGGTGATGAAGTCAAAAGGGGGGGGGGGTGGTAGGGTGGAGTTGTGGAGGGGGAGGGCCAGGGGGAGAAAAGTTACAGTGGGGCTCAACAGGATTTTGCTTGTCGAGCCTCACAAGGATCCATAAATTTATGGATCCTTGTCAAGGATTTTGTTGAATCGACAGCTATCGAGCGCTATCGAGCCCACGATGGTGGCCCGATGGGGTAAATCCTCGATAAATCCGCTCATCGAGCGGACTTATCGAGACGGTGGTAGATGCTCTATCGAGCCGAGCTCTCCAACGATGGGAGATGCTGTGAGACCCAGCCGCATCGATCTGTTGCATCTGCGCAGCCCCACCTAGGCACAACCTCAAGTGAAAGAGACAATGCTGCGCTACATGAGGATCTTTCGGGCTAATGGGTGAAACTGCCCTAGCTCTCTGATCTCCCGGTCCCTTTCTTCCGTATTCACTCACTCTATCAGTTCAAAGCCGTTTCCCTTCAACCTCGTTGACATGAACCACTCAATATCTCATCCACCAACGAATCAACTCTTTTTCTTGATCACGGATACTAGAAGGGGTCAAGGACTAGAGATAGTGGAGGCTTATTCTCTGTCCTCTGAGCTCGGTTCCTAGTCATGTGTCACAACTGAGACAAACCAGTTGCGCCACCGAAACAGGTAAAAGGCATCTTTTCAAACTTGTCTTTTTCAATCGTTTATCCACTCAATACTTCATGGCGTTTTTATCTCAAATGCTCGATTCTTTGATCGCGTTTTCTATGGGAACATACTGTTAGAAGATTTTTTCGGCTCGACTGCAATGAAGGGTTTAATAATGATGGCAGCTATTGATCCCTACAACTCCCAAAGCTGCTCGATCAATTTGTGTTAAACTTCACAAGCTTGTTAGCTTGGAATCTAAGAAAAGAAAACAAATTTTTATCTTTTGAAAACAAAAGTGTTGCACTGGGATTAAAAAGGCCTTCTTAAAAAGAGAATTAACTTTGGCTGGTTATGCTTTTCTTCATGAATGATTTCAGTGGGCAATACCAACATCATTGCTCCTCGAAAGTAGTACCGAGCAAGAACAACTGGAGTAACCTCATCGGAAATGTACCTTGTTCAAAAGGTCACGCCATATGTTCATCCTCTCGGCCAAATGCATCCCTTACGTTTATCCTGCCTTTTTGCGTGCTTTGCTTTTGGGCCGCACCAACATTCCATGAGGAATGCTCGGTTTGCTTTTCTCATTTGTAATTTCATACCATGGGAGTGGGATAACCTGGCCTCTGCGACTCGGAAAGACAGTATATAAGAGAGCAGCCTGCCCGGCCAGCCCGATTCGCATCATCTTTCTGGTATCCCGAAGGAGTTGTAGGTCCGTAAGTTGCCTCGGTGTCAATAGACCACTACCCAAAATTATTCCGGAGACACTATCCTCTTCATTTCAGGTCCCCGCATCGAACGGCAACATGAACCCAAGCGACTCCGAAAGCTCAAGGTCTAACGCCGTCGAAGGTTCTGAGGTGGGCCCTGGTGGCTCCTCATCTCCCAGCGAGACCGCTGCCTCAGTGATGGCAGCTGAAGAAGCCAACTTTGACCAGAACCATGAGATCGAGAGGCTTGAAGCTCCCGAAAGTCATGGACCAAATGGGTCTTCCCGTCCGCCCGCCGGCGACGTAGAATGGGCTCCCGGGCTTCAGGAAATCCCCCCTGACATCCACGCTCTGCTCGATCTCCTCATTCACCACCCGAGTAGAGATTATCCTGCTGGCGTATTCTTTGAGATCGATGAAACCCACGTCACCGTGATCAATGCAGCTAACGGTGTTCGGGAGGAGTTCGAGCTCGAGGCTGTTCGACGCACTATAGCGTTTAGAACAGAGTTAGGAAACTTTCTGGCAGATGCTGCTGTACCCAATGATCAGCAACAGGAAATAAATTTGGACGATCTAATGGAGGAATTCGCTGCTGATAGGCAGTTTATCAACAATCTGGACTTGGGCCTGCCGCAGGTGGACTACCAGAGCATCCTTGATACTTTGAACAACACCACCGTTGGCGCCCTCGGTGTCATGGGGTCTCTCAGTGGCGCTCTGGAATGTTCCATTTGCTTGGAGCATTACCTTCCCGAGCAGGTCCTTGTTGTATTGCCTTGTCACACCTCTCACCACTTCCACCGCAACTGCCTGGAGGTCAGTTGAAACGATATCTTTCATGTTTTTGGTCCTCCTAACTGGTCTTCATCTTTCAAACCATCACGCTCATGATGTCATCTCACCTCCGCAGGACTGGCTCACAAACAACGCGACTTGCCCTCTGTGCAGGAACTCACTGCAAAATACGTAAGATTATGACTAATTTATTTCTTATGTTTTCATAATTAATTGCATGTGTTCAATGTAACCGGAAATGAATAAAATCATAAGTGAATCTCCAATTTCCCTGGGATTTTTGTTTAACATGCTGAACAAAAATGTGAAAGATCTGAGTATTTGATTGTTGGATTGTTTATCCAAGAATGAAAAAACCCAATGAAGTTTGACAAAAAAGGCAAACATTGTGGTAACAATAGGATTTCTCTGCCTCTGTTGTCCCTTAGACTTGGAAGCTGATGGTACCTTGTGCCTGTAAGGATCTGAACACCCCTTTCAATCCAACAATGGGAGAGTGAGAGTGAGAAATTAGTTCCTTCCCTTTCTTCCAAAATGCAGTGTTTTTCATCCTATCCCCTCCACCAACCCAGATTTTAGACTGAGGATTTAAATCCTCCCTCTCAACCCTAACCTAGATAAGAGCACATCTACAGCCCAAAAACCACAAGACAGAAACCCAAGCCCAAACCTATCCATCCATCTTCCAGCCCCTGCCTGCCATTACCTCCATCTGGTTTGTCCTTCTCATGACACTGTCCTTGCACCGAACCCTACTTGGAGCCCCTGCGCCTGTCCATATACACCCAACGCGCCCTCTTCAAATCTCCAGAATCCACAAATTGGTCCGCCCTTATGCTTGGGCGTACCTCCCCAATCCCCCCAGTATATCCATCTACTCCCAATGCTGAGCCAACTGCGCTGCCACTGCTTCTGGGCCACTGCACTCCCCAAATGCTGAGCCAACTTGCACCCAATCCTGAGCTCTCAGCCCGCCACACAGTTACCAATACATGGCTATAAGATGCCACCACAACATGTGAATTTTTGATCTAAAGAAATTTAGTAAATGAACAAAACCTATGAAGGATTTTTAAAATAAAATCAAAAAGCCAAAAGGATGGTTTGAAATATTATGAAAAGGGAGAATATGCAAACCCATCTCAGTGATGTATTTATAATTTGATACCAGATTGCCTCCCCCACAAAGTAATCAATTCTGTTGTAGGCTGTGGTCTTCTTGCAAAATCCAATAAAAAAAATCTTTTAATTATAATGAAGAGAGTGGTTTTGAAATTTTTGGAAGAATATATTTATCAATCTTTCTATGGCATGCTCTTAATTATTTTCATCAATAACCAATTTCTGAAGCAGAATGATTGTTTTTGAATTCTGTATAAAATGAAGAATATCAAACACAGCAAGTAAAATAAATTGATAATCAGTATCAACTGCAACACAGATATTTTGATTGAGGTGAAAAAGTTGAAAATATCTCCACCCCAAAGAATTCCACAAACTTCCATCAACTATTTGAATATGTGACCCTTTTGAAAAAACTGGTAAGATTTTGCTACAATCACCACCAAGAACAAGTAATTTCATCAAAAAGGTAAATTAGAATCCATTAGATCTTGAATTAGTCTTTCAAACAACTTGAAAGCATGTATATGAGTCATAGTTTCTTTGTCTCCGCCCACTAGGATCATCAATGAATAGCTGAAATGGTTGAAAATAATTGCTACATTTTCTAGGAGGCAAAATATATGCTTCTGTCTATTATCAAGAAGATGAACTTATTGCAAATCTTATTCATTTTTAGAAGTCTTGTGTTCTTCTGCAAGGATCCATTTCCTATTAATTCCTGCAACATATAATTTTTATCAAGTTTTGGAGAATCAGGATAAGAATTTTCAATTAATGTCCCATTATTTTGAAATATAATTGGTTTGGTTGATTTCAAACTTTTGATTTTTGAGAAACATTTGATCATTTATGCTGGAATGATTGAAGCTCCCACTCTGAAGTTTAAGTAACAATTCTATATTTAAATTAGGTTTTCTGGCTGTAAAATTTGCAATAGAGTTTCAGAAAACTATCTTGGTTCAAACGGGTGAATCTGCTCATCAGCCTATAGCATTTTTTGTCTAAATGATTATTTTTGTCAATTAAACACTTGGAAAAAGATGATTCTTGGAAATTTCATAAGAAATCCCATTTAATTGCTTTAGTTTATTGAATTAAGTGGCACCAAAATAAATATTCAACAACAATAAAAGAAACCAAATTTTTTAATCTTCAGGATTAACAGTGTCAATTCTCTCAATTCATCAAACAATGTGAAAGTGTTGTGTGTTTTTGTTCATATTCTGTCACCAAAAAATTTAGTTGTTTTCATTTATTTCTCACTGTTTTCATTATCCTGTTTTTCCTTTCTCAGGCCCCTTCTGGCGGCTCTCTAGTTTTCTTAAACCTTCTGCCTTAGGCTGCCTTTGGGGATCTCTAGTTGCCCTTAAATAATGGTCCTCCCCTGGGACCACCAATGAAAATCATCTGATTACCAGACATCTAAACCTGACTACCCCTTCCTCCTCATCAGATAAATTCCACTTGACTTTACAAGTATAATCCCTTCTCCCTTGGCTCTTCTGAGCTTTATTATTTCCGCTCAATTGGCTCCTCAGTGCTCCACTGTTTCCCCTCCTTCTCCAAGTAAACTGTCTACTTATTTCAAATGTTTCATGGTTAAAAGCCAAACTAATCCAACCAAGCTATCCCTTCAAATTCATTTTTCCCACTGGTTTCCTTACCATGAACATCCAGTCTCTACCAAATTCATTTTACAAGCTCCATCCCTGCTATCAAATCTTCATTAAATCTTGTTATCCAACCATCCCAATCTCCTTTAGCGTCACACCTTTAATCCTTTCTACCTCTTATTTTTTCAACCCTCTCAGTCCAATTTTGACTCATGCCCTCTCACACTACCAAATAATCCCAATCTCCCTCACTGCATCTCCCTTTTGACAGGATTGTTGACCACCTTACTCACCATAGCCACTGGTTGCTTCCTATGATCTACCTCTTCCAATACACTTAATCAAATCTTCAAAGCCCCTATTGATGCTCAGATGTCTCATAATCAATAAAGAACCTTTTCAAGAAGTCTAATCTTGAATCATCACACCTCTATCCCTGCCTCCCTCAACCCTGTCTCCAGTACCACCTCACTCAGATCCAATATCTCAGCTTTCAATGTGTTATACTTTTATCATGATACCTTGATCCCCTCATCACCAATGCAATTTCATAATTGTTCCTTGCAATCCTCAAACTCCAATGATCCAGGTTCCATTCAATCCATTGAAGCCAAACTCAGAAATATCAAACTCTACCTTTTTAATCCTTACTCACTCCCCTTCTTCCATCTCACCTCAATCCTCTGCCTCATATTCATCTGGAAAAAGGTATTCTTGATAACTGGTACCATCCTCCTGAACATCTTCATTGGCACCATCTACAACCATTGACAATCTACTCATTCAGGCCTCCCAATACAATTTTCATAATGGAAATGCAGATCAATCAACAAGCCGGTCAATATAACTGATCTGCAAAATCACCCTTATCATCCTCATCATCCTCATCCTCATCTAATTCCAATCCAGCTTATCATAGCCTCCAATTGCCCTAAACCCTTGCTCCTAATCATCATACCATCTCCCTGCTGACTTATCCTAACTCAAATTCCAACCAGTACAGTCCTTGGGATCCTCATTGTCATCCAAGGTGCTGATCCTAGCTTGGTTGGCCATTGGATTTGTCTCCATCTCTCTCAGATTGGTCTCACCATCATTGCTGGCATCTCCTGCTTTGAAATCCCCATCATCCAATTCAATCCTCCTTTCCTCCCTAATCTCTCCTAAGACCATTATCAATCATTACTCATCCATCAAATACTACCAGTCCATTGATCAAAAATTGTGGTCAAAAATTTTCTGCTAACCGCTGTTGGCCTTCTACTGCCTTCTCAAGCTTATCTTCCAGATCTTCTTCATCCAATCATTCATCCTTCCATCCAACCTCCAACTGCCTTCATTCATCACTCTCAATAAATAAATTGAGTACCCCTTGAATATTTTTCATCAAATTGATCTTGGGCTCCACCTTCCTCTCCATTGCAACCAAAATCTGTTGTTCTTGAGTCAGAAAATGTTACAATCCCCAGAGAAAGAAAATTTTCAGTGCACTCATTGGCACTAAAATTCCTTATTTCTGGTTCAGGATCTGGTCTGGTTTCAATTTTCCCATGTTCCTTATCCTACTCACTCTCTATCCTTCATAATCACCATCAATCCTCATCACAATGTAGATCATATAAATTTCCCTGGCTCATTCCCTCTGGTTTGGACTTGGACACTCATCTCAGAAGGTTCAGCAAAACTGTTGAAGAAATGCATCCAGAAACCCAGGCCATATGAATATTTTAAAAGTTCCTACGGAATGCCATCCATCCATCAATCAAAAACTGTCTTCTACAGAGTCTATCTCACCCCAAGTTTTCTACTATTCCACATGAAAAATATAATGGAAGTCTTCCATCCCATCCCTCTGTCATACTTATGACACAGATGGGGACTTGGATTATTCAATACAACCTAAGTGATTTGTCATCTGTGTTAAGATCATGGAGTATTTCCATGTGAGACTTTCCCTTTTGCAGTTTCATAGCACATGTCCTGACACTCTCACATGAAAGCTCCGTGCAACAGAGGAGGTCTCATCAGAGGAGGTTTCACGTCTTTCAGTCTTGACCTCTACTCTCCTACCTTCTCCCAATCTATTATTTTGGGACTCTTTTTCTTTTCCATTGAGATTCTCATCTTTTCTTTTTTGTTCTATCCACCTCTCTTTCTCTTATTATCCTTCTAATTATGATCACACATCAAACCAAGAATCACCATAGACCTCCAAGCTCAATCAAACTCAAGACTACGTCGAAGCTCATTAAAGATCACATCAAATCGCCTTGATCATCTTTTCCTTTCTTTTATTCTATATTTCTTTTTCTTTCTTCTTTCCGTTTCTATTCAAATACTACCTTTCTGTAATCATCAATTGATATAAACCTCAACTTCAAGACTGAAATACCATCAATCTCCGCCTGGTAAGATCTCAAACCTCTAAAAGATCATCCAGGGCATCTAACCCTTGATTTTGTAAACGTCAGCTTTTGTAAAATCCATTCTACATATCCCAAAGATGGTATTCTGCTCAAACTACCTACTATTACTCTTATGATTGAATCTAGCTGTAGTATCTCATTTTCTCTGTTCCTTTATCATTCTTACTTTATGTTATCTGGAATTCTTAGCTGTTTCATGGTGTTCAGTTTTGCTGGTTCTTAGTTCTCTATAATCTCATCTCAAAATTTATCATGCTCAAAAGCCAAAACCAACAACCTCAACCAGACGACTTAAAGACATTAACAAACCAGAACAAGCGTCCAATTACTTCCATCAGGTAGCCCTAAAAGCTTTTGTCAATTCCATACCTCTGTTGAATGAAGAAAATTATTCAATCTGGCGAGATAAGATGCTAATGCTCTTTGATCTTAAAGACATCAAAGAGGCGATTACAAGGAATTCTGGAAAAATGTCAACCAAGCAAGATCAAGAGATACGGGCTATCATCCTTTCAAAACTCAATAGCACCACACATGCAAAGGTAGTTAACTCAACCAATATAACATCTTTGAAACTTCTATTGGCCAAAATCACGCGGAAATTTGCATCATCAGAGACCGCAAACAGGGCTAGGGTTTTTAAACACTTTCTCCACTCAAAATTTAGCAAACATGCCATCAACGTGTTCATCACTGAGATGAGAAAAGCCATTACAAGGATGATGGAAGTAGGAATAGAACTCCCAAAAGATATATTAGCCTACTTACTCCTCTTCAAGTTTCCTCCTATACTCGAGAATTTCAAGCAGCAAATACAGCACATTGAGAATAGTCTAACCGTGGATTTTATCTTCAATCATCTTACCCAATACAATAATGAAAGAAGAGCGCAGATCAAAGTTACTAAACCCTCTACCAACGTATCTCTTGTAATGACTAAAGCAAAAGACAATAAGGACAAACGCAAGATCAAAATGCCCTGTAAAGAAGGTTACCACAACCCTAACCCCCCCATCCTGAGTTGTCCTGTTTCCATCTACATCCTGAGACTGCCCCAGACTGGTGGATTGAGCATAAAACGGAATGGAAGAATAAAAACAAAAGGAACCCAGCGATCAATTTTCACGCCCTACTTACTCTCTGGATCAACTCCAACAATAATCCTGATCTCCTTCTGGATTCCAGAGCCAATGTCCACATCTTCAAAAATCTCAAGTACTTTACGTTGATGAAGCTCCAAAATGACCTTGAGGAAATCAAAAACGGCAAACTCAAAGCCAATCTCAAGATTTCAGGAACAGGCACAGTCCAGCTAGAATGGAAAGAATCCACAATCACTCTTGAAGACTGCGTATACGTACCTGATATAGTAGTGAACCTAATCAGCCCTGGTCTCCTTGCTAAGAAAGCTTGCAATCTCACACAACAACACAAAAGCTTCTCCGTCACTAGAAAAAATAAGATTGTCTCAAAAGGCCTTGTCTAAGATCATCTATTTGTCATTGAGAAACCTTGGACCTCTGGGAGCAACCAGATTGTGAATCTTTCTAATCAACCTTCCTTTATACCTTCTTTGATACTTGAATTTCACAGAACCTATGGCCAAGCTTCCATCTCCACTCTCAAACCCCTTTTGAAAGACCGCTACCCCAACAAGGAACTTCTCAAGTTCCAATGCAATAGTTGTGTTAAAAGTAAAATCACTAAATCTCCATTCTCTAGTGTATCCACCTCTTCTAACAAAACCTTGGAGCAAATTCACCTCAATCTGATTGGCCCAATCTTTCCTCAATCTAAGTCCGGCCACCACTATCCACTCACCCTATTCAATAACTGTACTGGCTATCTAGCGGCTTTCCATTATAAATCCAAAGACAAGACTCCTGTCACAATCATCAACATTCTAGAAACCAAATATAAAAGGTTAAATTACTACCCGACTGAAATATTTTCAGATAAAGGGTCCAAATTCACTAATTCTACCCTTAAAGATTTTGCTAAGTCTAAAAACATCAAGCTTTTAACCTCCAAACCTTATCATTCCCAACATAATGGTCGTGCTGCAAGAGCAAATTGGACCATTGTAGAATCTGCCCAAGGTACTTTTTTTTTTGTCAAGATTACCCAAGAATTACTGGCACATTGTGACCAGAAGTTTTTGCTTCATGCTCAACCAGATTCCTTGGGAAGGTAAAAATCAGTCTCCTTGGGAGCTTATGTTTGGTAAGAAACTACCCACTAATTACTTAAAACCCATAGGTACATCTGTAATATACCTTGCAAATCTCACACAAAAGGGGTGAAAGTTTGATGAAAAGAGCCTTGAAGAAATCTTGGTTGGTTTCAACCCAGTTTTCCACTCTTATCTCATCCTCAACTTGCTCGGTGCCATTATGGAGACAAAACATGTCAAATTCCTTAAGACAAACCTGAACAAGTTCCCACTTCTTGAATCACCCCGACTGGATATTTTTTCTCAATCTAGTTTGGAAACCAATGAGTCAGACTTCTCCACATTGGACAAACAATAGGCTATCCGAGAGGCCAATACTTAATGTCTCAAATCTGACTCTGATCCTGAAGAACAAGATAGTCCCTTAGATTGTCCGCCATCAAGCAATTCAACTAAAACTATTCCCGCTTCCAAATTAACATTTCCACCCAAACAAGAAACTCAAAAACCGCAAAGATACGGATTTCATCACTACTATGAACCACCCTCCTATAAAGCTGCCCAAAAACGCCCTGAATGGCCAAAATGGGAAAAAGCTTTGAAAGAAGAACTACTCTTGATAGAATCTCAACATGTCTGGGAAGAATATTACAACACTCCGGAAAACATTCTGAAAACCACATGGGTATTCAAGGTGAAATAAAATTGCCACGGAGAGCCTGTCAAATATAAATCCAGACTATGCATGCAAGGTTTTGATCAAATTCAAGGTATTGATTACAACAAGAATTGGGCCCCTACTGGTAAACTTGGATCTCTTTGTCTAGCCCTCCTTTATGGTCTCAAAAATAAAATGAACTTTACTCAATTTGATGTAAAGGGAGCCTTCTTACATGCTCCTTTGAATAAAACTGTAATAATTAGAACCCCAAAAGGATTGGATAGAACATCTCCCTTCTTAAAGTTGAAGAAATCCTTATATGGTCTCCAACAATTGCCAAAAACTGGTACAAAGCTCTTATTTCTTGGATCAAGTCTCAATGATTCCATGGATCTACCAGTGACCCATGTCTATTTCTCAATTCAAATTCAGGCAAGGTCACCTATTTCCACGTGGATGATCTAATCCATGTGGGAAGAACTAACGATTTTGCAACAAGTTTTCTAAAAAAAAGTTGTTAATTATTCTTGCCACTCCCCTAATACAATTCTTGGAATACTAATGGAATTTGAAGGAGACAAGATTATGCTTAGTCAGCCAAATCATATCAATTGTGGACTTGAAGAACTAGGCCTTGCTGACTGTAAGGATGTCAACTCCCCTCTGACCCAAAATCTACATCTCAAACCTGCATCCAATGAGGATCACACAGAATTTGTTCAACTCAACATCAATAACCAATCCGCAATTGGTCTCTTGAATCACATCTCCCAATATACTCAACTGGAAATTTCTTTTTCCGTGTTGATCTTGGCTAGGTTTAATTCCAAGCTGGGTCTCATGCACTGGAGAGAGGTCTGGAAAGTTTGGAAATATGTTAAAACCACAAAAAATCTTAAACTGGTCCTTCAATATGATCCCAACCATGAGATTGTTTCTGGCTATAGCAACGCGACATGGGGTGATGACCCTGTGTTTTGCAAGTCTCAAACAGTTTACATTATTTTTCATTATGGAAGTCCCGTCATCTGGAACTCATCAAGACAACAAAACATAACTTATTCATCCACCAAATACAAACTGAATGCAATGCTAGATTTTTATTTAGAATTGAAATGGATATCTCATCTGATTGGCAAAATTTATCTCAATCCCTCAGTGAAGCCTGCAATCTACATCAATAATAAGGGAATCAAAGACAAAATAAAAAAATTTGGGTCTCATTCAAAATCTCAACATATAGATATTAAAACTAAAGTTTTAAGGGAAGATTTTTTGCTCAAGATATACAAATTGTGTCTCATTCCTTCAGATAAAATGATGGCCCATTCCTTAACTAAGGCAACCTCTGTCCAAGTGCTCAAACTTCTTCACAAGAAGATCTTCTGCAAAACCAAGAACAATCACACTCCATATTCTCCTCTTACCAGTCACAAGGGGTGTTAAGATCATGGAGTATTTCCATGTGACACTTTCCCTTTTGAAGTTTCATAGGGCATGTCCTGACACTCTCACATTAAAGCTCCGCGCGACAGAGGAGGTCTCATCAGGGGAGGTTTCATGTCTTTCAGTCTTGACCTCTACTCTCCTACCTTCTCCCAATCTATTATTTTGGGACTCTTTTTCTTTTCCATCAAGATTCTCATCTTTTCTTTTTTGTTCTATCCACTTCTCTTTCTCTTATTATCCTTCTAATTCTGATCACACATCAAAACAAGAATCACCATAGACCTCCAACCTCAATCAAACTCAAGAATATGTCAAAGCTCATTAAAGATCACATCAAATCGCCTTGAGCATCTTTTCCTTTCTGTTATTCTATATTTCTTTTCCTTTCTTCTTTCCTTTTCTATTCAAATAATCCCTTTCTGTCATCATCAATAGATATAAATCTCAACTTCAAGACTGAAATAGCATCAATCTCTGTCTGGTAAGATCTCAAACCTCTAAAAGATCATCCGTGCCATCTAACCCTTGATTTTGTAAACGTCAGCTTTTGCCCGATCCATTCTATGTATCCGAAAGATTTTATTCTTCTCAAACTACCTACTATAACTCTTATGATTGGCTCTAGCTGTAGGATCTCATTTTCTCTGTTATTTTATTGTTCTTAATTTATGTTATCTGAAATTCTTACCTGTTTCATGGTGTTCAGTTCTTCTGGTTCTTAGTTCTCTATAATCTCATCTCAAAGGTTATCAATCTGTTAAAGTGTCATTAAAATGTTAAAAAAATGTATCACTGGTTGTAATAATTTATGTAGTTAAAAAATTCCAAGGGTGGTCAATTCATTTGAATCAACCCTCAAAATTGTTACCATTACTTTTAAAAATCACCTTCTTCAAGATTTTCCTTTCATCTATTATTCAACAGGCTGTTGTGTTGGAATCTTTCCCTATTGCTTTTTCAATACTATCTCTTTATCTTCCTATTGTTCACCCACCATCTTTACCATAAACACATTCATTTTCATTTTGCAATTTCATCAACCACCATTATTAGATGAATTTTACCAATCTATTTCAACTTCACTTCCATAACCATCACCATCCACCATCACCATCACCATCACCATCACCATCACCATGACCATGACCATGACCATCACCATCACCATCACCATGACCATGACCATGACCATCACCATCACCATCATCATCACCATTCCTACCACCATCATAATAATCAATATCATTCTCATCATCATTCCCATTATCAATCATTCATCCCCATCATCAATCATTCTCATAATCATTCCCCATTATCCACCATGCTAGGAAGTTATGCCTGAGGAACCAGTTGCTTCTCTTGCAATAGTAATAACATTCTCCCCATCATTGTAGGAAACTATGCCTGACGTCCTAGTTTTTCCTCTTGAAATCAAATTTTATTGCCCATCTCATATTGTGAAAAGGTGGGGTCTTTTCATCCATTCTCCATTTCTCATCTCTCTCACTCTCATTCTCAAATTCTTTTTCAATTCTGATGAATCTGTGAAATGTTAATTTTCCTAAAATAGGTTCCTCAATTAGTCATTCTTTGGGGTGTGTTGTATTTTTCTGCTCATATTCTGTAGCTAAAAATTTAGTCACTTTTATCTCTATCTCAATGTTTAAATTATGCTATTTTTCCAGTCTTTGGCCCCTTCTGGGTGCTCTCTAGTTTTCTTCAACCTGCCAATTTAGGGCACCTTTGGGCCTCTATAGCTTTCCTTAAATAATGGACCTCCACTGGGAAAATAAATGAAAATCATGTGATTACCAGACATCTGAAATGCAGGGCCCCTTCCTGTTCATCAGATCAGTTTCACTTCACTTTTCCAGTATAATCCCTTCTTCCTTTGCTCTTTTTACCCTTACAATTTTCCCACAATTGGATATTCCTTAGCCTACTGTGTCTCTTCCTTCTCCAAATAACCTTGCTCCCAATTTAAAACTTTTCAGAAAGTGCCTGAAAAATTTAATGAGTGGTTTGAATTTGAATTTTTGTGGGAATTATGAATATTTCATTGTCCTTGTAAAAATACCAATTTCATTTCTTTTGAAAAATTTTGATAGAAAATTTTTTATCATGGTGTTTTTCCTGAAAGAAATTTATCTGGGGCTCAACGTAAATTTTCAAATACTCTATCAATATTATCAATGCTCCTGTACTAATTCATCTTAGCTTTGGACTCACATTCTTTTCAATATTTAAATCTTCTTCAAATCTTCCTCCTTATTTCCTTTATATATTTTTTTAAATTTTCTTCTAATCTTCTGTCTTTTATCCATGATTCAAATACTATTGTTCTATCTTTCTGTTAAAACTTCAAACATAAATCTTGTATCCAGTGTAATTTTATGACTCTTTTCCTTTATCAGTCTTCTCATGATCTAATTTAATTTCACACAATTTTCTTAGACTCTTCCAAATTCTGCTCACAGCTTTTGCCTTCAAAATTCCTGATGGAATTAATGAAACTTTAAATTGATGGTGATATTTATTTTTTTATCATTTTCTTGCTTTTATTATTTTTTAATCAAGGTATTTCCTTTGTTTTTCAGCCCTATTCATTCTTGTTTTTTTTAAGAAAGAAATCTTTCATCAAAATTCCAAAAAATCTTAAAGCCAAAATATTCACACCAATAATCTAATCCAGGAAAATGGAGTAATAAAGTAAAAACAGGTTCCAACAGCTAATCTTAAAAGAAGTGCTAGAAGAAAATTCAACTCTTATCATTGGAAATTACACAATATGGGAGGTAAAAATGACAATACTACTAGAATTAAAAGTATTAAAAGAACTACTAGAGGATGGCACAAAAGCCTTCAATCCAATAGAATAAAACAAGACACAAGTAATTTTGATCTCAATGATTCATTTGGTGACTCACAATAACATGGTGATGTGGGAATTTTAGTATAATATTGATTTTTCCTGAATCTTGAGTGCAACCTTTCTTATGACTGTTATTCTTTTTTTATTATCACTATGCTCATGATTTTCAGAGATACTGTGATTCCTTTATATTATAATAATTTACTTACAATTATAGGGAAATCTTTATCTCAATCCATGTGGCTCCCCATGAGATGTGGTCTTCCAAGTTGTGTGGACTCGGATGGCTAAATTTTGAATACTTTATATCCATTTTTATTCTTTCCATTCATCCACTTTTCAGCCATCTTTAATTTAGTCTATTTATAGTAATGCCTGATCAACTGAATTAACTCATCCATTCTGACTTACGTTGAACTTGAGTGCCCCTTCAACTCTCTGATCCACTCCTCTTGGAGTCATAAGAATTTCCTCCATTTTCTTTCTTAATCTGAACTGGAGCATCAATCTCAAACTTTGATACATTTAAAAGCCACAATGCTCCCCTTTTCATTATCCTTTTGGTCTTTCCATTGTTGAATCTTTCAATTTTCCTTTCAACTCCTGGCCCAATACTTTCCAATCCCTCATCTTGCAGGCATGATTGAATTCCTTTCTTTTTTAACTAGTTTCTTGCAAATTATCATCCATCAGTTCCTACCACTGGCACTGATGGTTTGAATCAACTCAATCCCCACAGACTAGTGTCCCAAAATCATGGATTATTCCTCAAGCTTTTTTCCCAAATGCATCAAATGAAATCATCCCAGTCAAGCTCTTAGAGTCTTGAATCTTAACCCTTCCATTGCACCATCTCCTTTAACATCTGTTTGTTCAATCAATTCACAGTACCAACCTTGCTGATTATTTTGATTTCAATCAAAATTGCTTCCTTGGTTTCCATCTTAAGCTCCCTCCCAAATGCACTGTCTGACTATCTCAATTGCTGTCTGGTATCTACAATTTCTTCCTTCTCTTCAATTTCAATCATCTTTGATTGATTGGTATTGCTTGATCACCTCATTCCTTCAAAATCACCTTGAAACTCTTGTTCTTGCAGCTGTATTTCTTGACTTGCCTTTTGTGGTTTGCTTGTTGGCTCCTCAGGTAGAAATTTTTCAATATTGGCTCCACCCATACTTTCACCTTCAACTTCTCCTGATTGGGATAACCAATTATCAGATCTTTTCACCCCTTCATCCTGATTGCGCACCAAACATTATGATCTACTCAATCAGTTGATTTACCAGGTGCTTATCACCATCTTCTTGTTTTGAAGCCTGTCACTTCAAGTCCCCCCATCCATTGCTGACTTATCCAAAACTTGTCTTGCTTTTTGTGCCCTCATCTTCATTTTTCTCACCTGTTTGTTTGGATGACTCATTAATTAGAAATCTGCGCCTCTCTCCCGCTCACATCCACTGAAGAATAGGTCATTCCATCAAATTCAACCCCTTTGTTGCTTGCTCAGTTATTAACTTAGCTTTTCATTTATTTGCTGCAATTTTCTGAAATTTTCTTACTATATTGGTCCATTAGCTTGGTTTTGTTTCTACTTCTAAAGTAAAACAATGTTAATGCAATCAGGTTGGGTTTCTACCTTATAAGTCTTCCATCCTTATTGCTACATTGGCACCAAAAAACTTAAGCATGGTTGTTGTTCAGATTAGTGCAGGGTTCAAAAATGGAAATCAGAATTTCAGTTACTTGTTGATGGAATAGACTCAAAAGAAGTTGGAAGATCAATTGATCAATTTCTTTTCCAATATAATAGGCCTTTATTTTATTGTTAAAAAATTTCACCATCCAAAGAAAGAAATTTTGGACAGAATAGCAATAAAATGATCAAAAGACTTAAAATTTTTAACATGTTTTATTTCCCTCAAGCTTCAGGAAAGGGGCTGTGTTGGAATTTTAGTCTAATAGTGATTTTGCCTAAATCTTGAGTGCAAGCTTTCTTGTGAATATTATTCTTCCTTGATTATCACAATTCTTGTGAGTGTTAGAGATAATGTGATTCCTTTATATTTACTATGTTAGTTAAAATTCTAGTGAACTCTTTATATCAATTGATGTAACTCCCCATCAGATGTGGTCTTCCAAGTTTTGCATACTCTTATGGTTCAATATTGAATACTTTATATTCATTGTAATTCTTTCCATTGATCCACTTGTAAGCCATCCTGTATTTATTCTATTTAAAGTGATGCCTGAACAAGTGAATTTACTCATCCATTTGGAATTACCTTGAACTTGAATGCCCCTTTGACTCTCTGATCTACTCCTCTTGTCTTCATGAGAGTTTCCTCCATTATCTTTCCTCATCTTGACCAGAGCATCAAAATCAAACTTTAACAGGTGAAAGAAACAAACATCTCACAACCTAAATTGCTTTGGAAAACCATCAAGGACAAATTTTCCTCCTTGCGAAATGCCAAATGCAAAAGAATTTTCAAACATCTATTAAACCAAAAATTGAAATTTGACACAATCAATTAATTTCTCTGGGGGACTAATTTATCAATCAAGAAAAAGATGGACATAGGTATAGATATTCTCAATGAAATTATGGCATTGTTAGCCCTCTTCAACACCAAGCCCTTGATTCATTCTCCCAAAACGCAGATAATCCAATCTGAAAAATTTCCAATGTTGATTTGGTTTGAAATAACCTAACTCATTAGGAAAACAATACAAAATTTAAATTGAAAGAAACATAAACATCTGAGATAGAATTAATTATTAATATAAATGAAAATATAGTGTTCCTTCAGACCAGAAATGCAGGAGAGGATATCACAATCCTAAATCTCCAGAACGTCTAGGAGAAACATGTTGGAACAAATAAAAAAACTTGGAAAAAGAATGGTGGAAAGAAGTGCAAGCCAATTGGAGAGCTGAATTTAACTAAAAATTAAAGAAGGTTCGAAATTATCATGCCTCTCTGACAACATGGATGAAAAATATTGACTTCAATTATAAAACAATACTGGAATCAGGTGCTTTGTGACACATATTTGATTGTACTGGAATCAGGTGCTGTGTGCCACATATTTAATTGAAAATATTATTTTATTGACATAGAAAACTACCACAGGGAATCTATTATTACAGGTAAAGAAGAAGCTGAACTACCAATTAAAGGAAAAGGGATGGTTAGATTGAGTTGGAAAAATCCAAAATCAATCTATCAAACTTTTTCTTTTGAACCAATAGGGTGTATCAAAGTTAACCAAACCAGCCATTTTTTAATGGCGGGTTTCAAACAAAATCTTCCATTTCAAACCCACCATTAAAAATCAAAAAAACCCACTTATTTCATATCAGACGTGTCAAAGTTAACATGAAATAAGTGGTTTTTTTCAAATAAAGTATTTAAAGGCTTCTGCCACCTGTCCACGTCATCCATCCCTGCCTTCCAACCTCCTTCTACCTCTGACCTGCTTGCAAATTTTTTTACCTCCAGCCTCATCATAAAAAGATTCACCACTCTCATCAATTTATAACCCTCATCACTTGATCAATCACCACTTTATTTCCCTCATTGCTTCATCACTCTCATTGCTTCATTGCTCTCATTGCTTCATTGCTCTCATTACTTCATTGATCTCATTGCTTCATTGCTCTTATCACTCTACCACCAACCTCATCCAAAGAATCTAATCAATGTTTTATTGCTCTTGTCACTTTATCACTCTCATCACTTCATATCTCTCTCACTTTATCTTGCTTGTCACTTTATCCCTCTAATCACCTTATTTCCCTTACTCTCTCCAAATGGCCCCTCAGGAAACCTCCCCCCGCAAGTCCACACAAAAGTCCAACACACCAAAGCAAACATCCCCAAGGAGCTCCACAACAAAAAATCCTCCCCCATCAGCTTCCAAGGGCTCAAGTCAGCTCAAGAGAGCTGATCACATCATCCTGGTCAACTGGCTCAAAATTCCATGAAACTATGATGCCTGCTTTGGATCTGACAATGAAACACGTGTTGGCCAACCTCCATCCTCTAAGGTCAATGGTTATCTCCTCATGGCAAATGAACTGAAGAACAAAACAAAAGGTAGGCTTGATCTTTCATCCAAACAGATCAGGGAGAAATTCAAGAATTATTGAGCCAAGTAAAAAAAGGCCCACTCCTTGTCAATCTCCATTGGCTTTGGTATCACTGACTCTGAAAAAGCCAAGGGAATCAACTCTGTGGTTGATAAGTTGGACTCCATTTGTCCTTTTTATATTCAAATGGATGAAATCTTTGGAAAGAAGGCCAACATCACCCTTTAAGCCGCTTTTGATGCCAAAAAATCCAATTCAGTCCATGCTGAGGACTTGGCTGGGGATGCTAAGACTAGCAATGGTGATCCTGAAGAAAAATTTTCCTTTGAGTGGCCCCCATCTGATGCCAAAGAGGATATTCAAACACCATCATCTCCAATCACTTCTACTTACGCGTTGATTGATGTGTCAAACCATACCTTGGACCCCTCCCCTGCTTCTTTGGATTCCTCTCTTTCTGGGTTAGAATATCTCATCAATGTTGCTGTTGCAGAACGAAAAAATCCTCAGTCTCCATTACCCTCAACATCCATTCAAGTAAGGAACCAAGCTCTTTTATCTTCTGTCTTTTTAATCCTGACTGATTTAGATTGTAAAAAAAAAGGCTCATCCATTCCAGAATGGCCAAAACCTCAAGCAAATGGGGCCTCCCACATTGCCTTTGAACACCAGTGACGACTTTCAGACTCAAACCTTCTCTGCCAAGGGTAAGAAAAAGGCCTCCAATCCATCAATATCAACCCCAAAAGTCATCAAAAGAGGAGAAACACTTCCATTTTTTCGGGCTTTGAAGAAATCATGGAGAAGAAAGATTCATTTAATTAAATTGGTTGAATATCCCTGCTTTCAAAACCATGCTCATTGCTTTTCCCCTGAAAAAAAAAGTCAAATCACAACTTGAATCCAAAAAACTTGAGTTTGAAAAGCAAAAGTGGGATTGTCAACTGGCCATGGATGTTCAAAATGAGAAAGCCACGAGTTTGGCTCATCAACAAAAATGGATGCTGAGTTGAAGTTGAAACAGGCTGAGCTAGAGTTTCAAAAAGAGGAAAAGAAGAAGGATCAACAGCAAGCCCAACTGGAAAAGGAGAGGGAACAACTTGCAACTGAAAAAAAGGATAAGGTATCAGTATCCTTTTCTTGCATTGGTAGCAGTAGAACATTAGATGAGATACAGCAGATTACTCAAAAGCTGAACTTTTAAATATATTTTCATGGGTGAAAGAAAAACAAAAAGATCATTTTTTATTACAATGTTTGAGAGTATCCTTAACCCCACCAACATACAAATCTTTTTTTTTTCTAGAGTAAATTTGGCCATTATTCAAGTCCCTACAAGTTTTTTTAGTTGTTTTATTAATTTGAAGTGACATGGGTATTCTGGTATGGGTTTCTGTGGCCACAGAGGGAAAGTTACAGTGCTTGTACTTATTAGATGCCAAAACCATTTTGACTATACCTTTTTGCTTGAAATCAATTCTAAAGCCAAGGTCAGGAAAAACAGATTGGCCATCCAATACTTGATATTTTTCTGTACTTTCATTAATTCAACCATTTGATTTCTTGGTTGGAACCATGAGTAAAAAGGAGTAGCCAGAGATGTCACCTTTGTCAATATGCAGGGTGTTGTAAAAAAAATCCAAGGTGAAAGTGATGTGTGGGGAGCAATCAAAAGGTGTAGGCTTTGAACCAAATTCCAACAAAGAGAAAGAGGGGATGTTGTTTTCCTTCAAGGTATCATGGTTTGATTCAAAGGAAAGTTTGGCCAAATTGAAAAACATTTGTCCTAGATTTTGGGATACTTTGTCAGCCTTAAGGTTGAGGAAAGCATACTTTTAAGGAGAATATCTAATGGATGATTTCTTCACATAACATCCAAATAACTCCAAAGGTTGCATAGATTTTTTCCATCCAACTGCCCACATTTTTCAACCCCAATATCTTGAAGGACCAACCAGGTTGATAAATTTTTTTCACTGGTGAAGGAAAGTTGTCACAAAGTTGATGTCCTTCTTGTCTTGGTCAGAAACGTTCTCCAATGGGAAAAATTCAATTATTGCAACCAGGGATTGATGATCAGATTGATCAAGGATTATTACTATTCCAAAGTGGAAGAAATGGAACAGTTTGATTTTTTTTTTTGCTTGCTCAAACTCTTCCTGGGTTGGTTTTTGAATATTATTTTTCTTTTTGGCAAAAATTGAAGGTTACAGATCCAAAGGACGCAGTTTCCGACTAGACCAGACCACCTTTTTGTTAAAACCTTCCTCAGAAACCTCCAAATATATGTTGGAATCTCTCATTTGATTCCTCTTTGGGCAAGCATCCCTGCTCTTCCCACCTCTCTGTATGTTTTTCAAGCAATCTCCTTCCATCTTTTTCCCTTCAAATCCTATTCTTAGATTGGGGTGAGAAACAAGAATAGATTTGAATGTTTGTGTAACATTTTGAGGGGGTGGGAGAAGAATAGGATGTCCCCCAAAAGCGGTCAAATTTTTTCCAAAAAAAAAAATATCAGTCCAATAGACATTGTCGGTGAAACATGATTGAATAAAAAAAAGAAACCAAACCTGGAATTAAACCCATGGACACCAGAAGCTGGATCCCCCCCAAAAAAATTTGCTTGAGTGACCCATGCAACACACCAACAAGCAAAGTTATCAGAAAAATTAAACAAAAAAAAACATACCTTTCATGGAAATAAACACCTGAATTAATCAAAAAAGATCCTGTTGGCTTTGGGTGCAGTCCAGAGACACCTAAAAAGAAAAAACAAAAAAACAAAAAAAAAATCAGGGGAGGTCAGCACCAAAGAAAAACCCAGAATTGGTGGAGGAGGAGGCTTTAATGATAGCCTGATTGCTCGCAAAAAAATTGATCAATTGATTGCGAAACAATCAATCAATTGATGGCGAAAAAATCAATCAATTGATTGCAAATGAATTGACCGATCAATTGCGAATTGATTGCTTGATTGATTGCGAAAAAATCAAGCGATTGATTTAAAAACAATGAAGCAATGAATTGGTTGATTGATTTTCACAATCAACCAATTGATTCATAATCAATTGATTGATCAATCAGGATTCAATTTTTCAATGGAATCCTAATTGATTGGAGGGGGTTGGTCAAGCAAGGCAGGAGGGGGAGGAGGAAGGGGGGAGAAAGAGAAGGGAGAGGATTACCAGATGAGGAGGGGGATGCAATTGAGATGAGGTGGAGCTGAGAGAGAAGGCCTGTGGGAAGTTCAAAGGGAAGGTAAGCAAGATTGGATTAGTGAGTGGAAAGAAAGAGGGAAGGGGACTCACTGAGTCTGCTGGTGAGTTGGATGGTGGATTTTTTGGTGAGCTTGGTGAGGTTGATGAGGCTGGTTAGGTTGGAATGGTTGCTGAGGTGAAGGAGGTGATTTGATGAGGAGGAGGAAGGAAGGTGATTGGTGTGTGAGTGGGGTGAGGTGGAATTGTTGGAGCGGTGAGGTGGAGGGGAGAGGTGGACGGGCTGGCAAGTGGTGGGGAATAAGGTGGAGGTGTTTTTTGATTTTGTCTAAGTCCACTAAGAAAAAAAAACAACTGAGCCTGGAAACTTGGGTGAACAACCAAAAATATTTTTCACCTATTTAAAAATCAAACATTACTCATCAAAGTAAGCAAGGTTGAGAGGAAGAATCCGTTCTTTCATAGAATAAGATGAGGGACAAGATGAGACAGGCATGACTTGAGGTGGGTCAGGAATATCATCTTCAAATATTTTGTTCCATTCATCTTTGATGTTGGCCATAAGATTGTGAAGGATTACACAAGTGAAAATCCAGTTGATGAGGATCTTCATGTCTTTGGGGTGTTGAAGCTGGTTTTGCATTTCCCTTAAGCTTTCCCATCTTCCTTGTAGGACTCTTATGGCATTCTCAATCCAAACACGTGATTGGGAAAGATGATATTTGAAATTGGTTTTTCCTTGATTTTTAGATGAAACTTTCTGGTATGCTGGAACCATCCATTTGCCACTAGAATAAGATGAATATGCAAGAAGGTAGTGATTTTGGTCAAAGTATTTCTCTGGTTGTTGGGCAATCCACATCCAATGAACACATATGAATCATGACAAGAACCTGGAAGGCAAGCATGGAGGGATATGAAATTCTTGTTGTTATCAAAAACAAGTTGTAGGGCCACAGAGTATCTAAACAAAAAGATGAAACATATTTGATCAGTGGGGTGATCAAAGCTGTTATCAAAGTCATTGGAAAAGCAATGAATCAGTTAACTTTTTTTGCAATAAAAATAGTGGTTGCCATCTAGCTTGGGTTTTTGACTCAAGGGAATGGTGGTTCCATCATCAAACCCAATGCAACAAGCAAATCCTCTGGTCTCCATTACTGGAGATATCTCCTTGTGTTTTTCTTTGGTTGGCCAAGAAATAACTGGGTGAAGGAAAGATAGGATAGCAATCATGACTCTTTTGGTGTATAAGTCAATGCTTCCATAACTGACTGAGAATAGATTTTCAAATCAATATATTGCTGCTGCATTTCCATTTGATCCCAATCTACAAAGAGCAACAGCAAGTTGGATGGCTGGATTGCATGAAAATTCCAAGAATTGTTCTGGAGAATGTGGTGGTCTTCAATCATCTCCAAAAGTTTAATGAATGAAGGCAACAAAGTTTGGAATGTTTTCTGGAAGCTTAAGTTGGGTATGAGATGAAGCTTTTGCCTTTCATAAATAGGGTTGTGGAGGGTGTGTATTCTTGGAACCATTTATTGCTTTTCCAACAGAGAATTCAAAGCCAACCAAGTTGATTCCAAATTGGAGTCTGAATCACAGTCTGAATGGGAGTCAAACAGTAGCAAAAGTTCAGTCAGTTTTTTTGCATTTTCAACTTGCTGGCGGGAATTTTTATTGGACATGTTGAGAAAGATGGTGATATGATGTGGGGTGATGAGATGAGGGGATTTCTGTGAAGATGGAGATATGAAAATCAATATAGATGTGATGGGATGGAGATGAGATGTGTGTGATGCAATGGAGATGAAATTGGTATGGATTTGCTGATAGGGATGATGTGGATGGGTGTTTTAGATGTGATGGATGGTGGATGGATGATGATGCATAAATCGCGGTTTTAATGGCGGGTTTGATGTTTGAAATCCGCCATTTTCATGAAACCTGCCATTTTGAAATACACCAGTTATGGGGTATGTGTATTTCAGAAACCCGCCATTAAAAATGGCGGGTTTGGTCAAAAAAAAATGGCGGGTTTGCTAACTTTGATACGCCCTAATATAATGATAAATGAGGTAATTCCTGGTAAACTAATTTACACCAAGAATTTCTCCTTAGAAGCTACTGGATATCAATTTAAGGAATCTAAAATAGAAGTACTGTTCTTCACAGGTATATCTGAGAAAATTTCTTCACTATGAATCTTCCCAGATTAACTGGAAACAATTCATAATTATTTTAACTAAACAGGAAAAGATCAAAAAATGATAAAATCAACTAATTTAAGCAGTATTTAGCACATGACAGTCCTTATTTCCTCAAAAATCTCTTTGAAGAACTCTTGGACTAGCAAATTCATAATTTCCAACACAAAGACTGTGTGTTCTTGAAAAACACAAAATTTTATTTCCAAAATTATATAACTCCTGCCTCCAAAGCCCCTGAAAAACTTCACATGGACCTTATTGGTACAATTAAAAATGCCTCTAGAAATAATATGAACTATATAATTTGAGTTATTTGTAACAAATTGGGTTATTTCTCAGGTATTAACCTTCAAAATAAATCTGGTTCCAGAGAGCAGCTAAAAAAAAATTCATGATTTTGAAAGACAAAAAAGACCAATATTGGGCTGTAATCTGTACTGAAGGTGGGGGAGAATACAATTTTTCTGACCTTGAAAATTCTTGAAGTCTAACTCAATCTAATAATCAACAAAGAAACTGTATCACCACAAGCAAAATGGAAAAATTGAACAAAAAAATAGAAAAATAATCAAATTCATTCAAATAATCTTGCAAACCTCTAAGATTCATCTTAAATGATTGGAAAAAATTGCTAAATTTGTATGCTTCATTTTGAATCAAAGTCCTAGATTTCAAAACAAACCTTCTGTATACCAAATTTTCACCACAAAAACACTTTTCCTCAACTATTTTCATCCAATTGGCTCCAAGGTGGTCTACCTACACATCATATTTACTCAGGGGAAAAGATTTAGACTCTCAGGATTGAAGGAAGTGCAGGTAAACCACTTGTTGTTTAAAATCCAAAATTTATCTCTTATTGAATTCTTGAATGTGATAATTCCATTATTTCCACAAAGGATGTCAAGCTTTTCAAAAAAAATAATCCTAGCCACCATAAAATTAACTCATTTCATATAGAAGATCCCTCTAAAGAATTCCCTGTCTATGAAGTTTTTCCATACACATTCAAAAATTCATCATCTCAAAGCATAATATCTCTGATACCTTTCAAACTGAACCAGAGAAAACAACTGAAAATTCCTTTGACTCCTGTTTTGAATCATTGGAGAAAATTAAATAAAATATCTTATCTTATTGAAAAATTTTGATTTCTCACCTCTCAAACCTCCTCAAAGATACAGGTATCATGAATACCTTGTACCCCAATTTAGAAAAAAAGCTAAGGAATGTCCAGATCACTACATATGGGAATGCTCTATGGAGCTCAAACTTGGAGTTTTGGAAAATGAAAATGGAACTGAACTAATCAATCCTCTCAATAAAAACTAGGTATTTAGACTCAAAGAACATTGCCATGGTCATCCCCTGGTTTACAAAATTTGCTTATGTTTCACAGCTTTGATGAAATATATGGTTTGGTATATCAAAATAAATTATCATCTACTGTTGAAGCAGCATCTCTTTGAATTGACCTTGGTTATGGTTTCTTTTGCTTACTTCCTATCAATGAATTCAAAATATAAATTTCTTTTCTTCATGCAACTTTGAATGCAAAAGTAATCATAAAAAATTCAAAATGATCAAAATTAAAATCAATATAAATCTTTTCAAAAAGTGTATTTATGGTCTCAAGCATTCACCAGCCAATTGGTTCCATTCTCTTACTCAGTGGATTTCTGAGAAAAGCTTTCTTGAATCTATTTCTGATCCTTCTATTTAATTTGGAAGTATTCAAAAAAATATGTTCTGTTCTTCTATGTAGGCTATATTATCTTAGTTGGCTCTTATACAAAATTTCTGAAATAATTCCTTGAAAAAATCCCAAATTCAACTCATCATAAACCCAACACCATATTATGCATGAATATGTTTGGAAAGCAAAATTTTTTCTCTATATATTAAAAAATTTGGATAATGTTCTCAAAGAACTCAAAATGACAGAATTTATACCTTCTAATTCCTCTTACTGAAAATATAAACCATACAGCTATGACAGATGAAGAATATGAATATTTCAAACTGTTGAATTTCAAATATTTTCCTAATTTCTTTTTAATGATTTATATCTCTGGTTTAACATTTCCAGATATTGGTTTTGTGGTCCTCAATCATACCTGCTTCTTCGAAAAACCTGGTATTCAAAATTGGAAAGAAGCCATACAATTCTGTAAATACCTGTTGAATTGTGGCTCCTGATCCTCAAATTTTTCTTTTATCACTCTTTTCAAAGAATCCAGATACTGTTCTACTTAAAAAATTTTGAGTCAAAGGTGTGGAAGAGGAACATGTTGGAGGACTTGATTGAGAGGATGATCAGTAACAGGACATATGTCTTCAGTTCTAGGTTCAAGGAAAGAAAAATGAATTCTAAGTCTGAATGGATCTGGATGGGCCTTGATTTTTGGTCAGGGTCTGTTTTCTATCAGACGTGTGGTATAAGCGGCAGAGGGAGGTACCTTTTATCTATCTTCCAACAAACTGCATATTCAATTCCCCGTATTGGGATGGCAAATGATTTTCTATCTTCCCTCTTTTTGTATGGTTGATAGAGGATCTAGTAGTGGACGCAACCTGTTTATTTAATGGGATAGCCTTTCTTATCTGTTTGTTTAATTTATTGGCCTTGTCTTCTTTTTTTTTTTCCTGGATAATCTAGGTCCTTTGTTTGTTTGATTTTTGAATATTGATACTTTTTTTGATCATTGGGGTTTGCTTGTCCTGTGATTTTTCTTTCATTTGGTCTTGATTAGTTAGGTGAGGATTACAGTTGCTAGGATTGTTTGATTGAGGGAAGCAGCAAGGATGATTTGGACAACAGCTTAGGTGTAGTTGCACAGGTATTTGTCTGTGAACTACAAACAGTTATTCCAATTGGAGTAACTCCTAGCTGGGCCATTCTTGAATGCAATCAATCTTGACTGTGGCAAGTTATCCTACTTGGGATAACTTGTTTTGGTGGCAATGTAATTTATTTAACATGACTACATGATTATTTTTTTGATGATATTTCAACAACCGCCATGCCTTGGCGTGAAGAGCTTACTGTTGAGTCTAGAAACAGAAGTAGAAATGCAAGCCTTGGTCACAAAATCAGAAACCAAAGGATTTCTAAGGTACTCAATTTGGATGTCCAGATATATGGTCTTTGAGTCTGAGCCAAGGTTTCTGATTTGTTTCCATGAGTCCATTATTATCAAAATTAACAAGGGGAGAGGGTGAATAATGGGCAAAAGTTTGTGGATAAGCTCTGATATCCATTGAATTTCTTGGTGGAATTCGGCAAGAGAGTGGAAGTTGGCCTTGGTGGAGGAAATTTTGTTTTTTCTGCTTGAATATATTCCAGGAGATGTGTCAATTGAGCCAAAAAGAGGTATTTTCTTCTTGATTTTCTTGTTTTGAGGTTTTTGGCCTCATTAGGATCACTGAAATATTTGATTCAAGAGGAGGAATATAAGGATGAAGGAGAAAGAGAGAGAGAATTTTAAATGGTTCCAGGCATGTATCTCCAGCAGTGCAGGACTTCTTCTCAGTCATTTATTCCTGGATTGGTGTTGAAATGGGACAGTATGGACCCTTCTGGGGTATATATGGTCATGTTCTTAAGGATAGTCACCTTAAAGTTCTGCTTTAGGTCCTGTAGTTTTTTTGAGCCTTCTGAACTGTTCTATTCCATCTTTGGCTGCCTTCAGAATTTTGATTCCTGTGGTAAGAGGAGTGAAAAAAGTCTTGAAATTCAAAATCCCAAGAATTCCAAGTTCTTTTTTAATAAGTTTCTCCTGTTAGAGGGGTTTCCTGGAATCTGAGATTGTAAATTTGGTCCCCAGGAGAGTTTCTGGAATATTGACTGAGGATTTGGAAAAATGATTGAGGAAAAGGGCTTAAAATTTATGTGTTCTTCCAGCCACAATGAAGTGATCTATCTGAAAGAAAAGGAAGGAATCAGATTCTTGATGGATGTAGACGCAAGGATTGGAGTTGGATGGAGCATCTTCAATTTCTTTTAGCCAGTCAGTGATGGTGCTGTACCAGTTAGCTGGAGCTTGTTTGATACCATAGAGATATTTTTTGAGTTTCAGGAAGGGGCAGTTCTTTGGCAACCCAATTGTGTTTTGATAAAGAAGTTTTCCTTCAGTGGGGAGTATAAGAAGGCTGCCTTCATTCCAAACTGTTTGAGGGAGAGGTTTCTGGAAATGGATGGGACAAGAAGCATGGTTAGTGTGATGAATTTTCCAGCAGGAGAAAATTTATTATCATAATCAATCCCTTGAAATTTTTGAATCCCCTCATACAGAGTCCGTCCTTTTTATTTTCTGTGTAAGATGCTTGGGCTGGCTTTGTCTTGAGTAACATAGAATGATTGAGATATTGATCTGGGATTATGGTTTCATCTTCCTATAACTTCATCCTTTCAATGGAATCAGATTTGGTTTTGATGGCCTTGGAGAAGATGTCAGGAGTGCTGAGTTATGCTTACCTGACCAGTTTGACACTTGAGGATCTTCCTCTGAGCTTTAATCTTGTAGGATTGAGATACCTTTCTGGAGTTTGAAAGTTCTTATAAATTTCTTTTTCTGATTATTTTTTTGGAAATATGCTCTCACCATTTTCTGCAACCAATACTTAAGTGGGTCTGTCCTTGTTGTTTCCATCCAAACTTCACTTTTAGTATCTGAGTATGAGGAGCAAGTTGTGTCTCTCATATTTTGGGTAGGATTGCAGTGGTATATTTTCTCAAGTTCAAGATATAGTGGTTTTTGTTTCTTGGAATAAAGGAGAGGCAATTTCTGTTTTTGGTTTCAGAAATTTTCTCATATTTTTATAGGATATGATAGAATCTGAGATTAATGTTGAAGCCTATCAGGAAACCAGTTTTGCCTTTGGTTTTGAGCTTGGAGAAGGGCTTCTTGGGTAGAGTTAGAAAGGATACCAGAGATCCAATGGGATGGAAGAAATCAAGTTGAATGCTTTTATTTTTGAAGAAAGAGCAAGGAGATTTTTTATTGTTGTGACTATGTATCTGATTTAGTGTTAGGGTAAAGGCCTTTAGAACAAAGTTCTATAGTTATGGTTAGGAATGAGTTGTGAACAATGGTTCTTAGTGGCTTAAGTATGGTTCTATTGTGTCTCTCAGCCAGAATATTTTATTTAGAAGTATAAGGGTTGGAGTATCTAGTCTTCATTAGATTCTTTTTGCAATACTCCTTGAAATTTCTTTTTTTGAATTTTCCTCCTCTGCCAGAGTGCAGGAGACTGAGATTTTATCCAAATCTTTTGGCTTCTAGATCTAGGGAGTGTGAGAGAGTTTCAAATGTTTTTCTTTTGGATTTGAGAGGGACACCAGAGCAATATCTGTTGTGGATTTCAACCACATTGAGGAAGTACCTATGATTTCCCATTGAGGCTGGATTGATGGGACCAATTATCTTATGATACAATCCTTCAGAGGGCCTAGATTCTGGGATTTTCTTTCTTTTGAAGCAGGCCTGATTTATATTTCCAATGGAAAAAAATAAAGCATCTGGTTTGATGGGTATTTTTAGCTTGTTTCCGATTCTGTGGTAGATGAAATCCCCCAGGGACTTGTTTAAAAGTTCTGCATTGGATAGGAAGTACTTTTCTACCAGTTTTCTCATAGTTATGAAAGGAAAGGTTTTCTGATTATGTCCTGTGAGGACGGCCCTTACATATTTGGACCTACAAAATGTATTGATTTCAAATTTGAATTCATACTGATTAAGAAGTAGAAAATGGATGTATAGTAGGTTGGCTGAAAAATCAAGGACATATATAACATCCCTTAGCCATAAGTTAGAACCATCTTCATTCTTCAAACACACAGTTCCAGATTGTTTAATTGAAATTAAGTGGGTTATAGATCCCGTCTTTACAGATCCTTGTTGTGCTTTTGAAAGATGTTCAAAGCGCCTGGAGTCTCCCATCATGTGAGAGGTTGAACCAGAATCATGGATTAGGCAGGTTTCTAAGATTGTATGAGAATGATGAAGGAAGCTGACTGTGACGTGGTTTTTCCTAGTTTTTGGTCTTTTTGGTTGGAGCTTGGGATGAAGTGTCTGGAATTCAGAGATTTCTTTTGGGGATAAATGGTTGTGTTTCCCTATTTTTCATATGAATACTCTCAAGTTGGTGGCGTGAAGAAAGGTTTTTTTGGTTTTTACTAGACTCATTTATGTCATGTTTTTCAGGAATCTTCTGAGTTGATTGAGTGCTAGCTATGGGTTGATGAGTCTCTCAGAGTGGGTGATCTGTTGGCTCATTATTCCTAGGCTTGGTGTTTGTTTATCAAGGATGGTGTATCCTAAGACTTTTTGGGAATAGAGATCCCCACTTCATGCAGCTGGTTTATTGATCTCTTGAATTTGCTGATGAAATTCTGGATTTCATTTTGATTAAATTTTTTCCAAAGAAGTTTGTTGTATCTGCTGGCTCTGTTCAATACTTTAGAAAAGGCAAGTAGATTTGAAATATACCTCCAGATAGCTTTGAAACTTCTGTATTCTGGTGATTAATGATGTTTTCATGGATAGTTGGGTCTAGCTTGGAGATCAGGATGGTTCTGATACTGAGTTATTTAAAAAATTAAGACTCTTTCCTGGTGAGTTAAGTATGACTCTGAGCCTGTGAAATTCCAAACATTTTCTGTCCTGTCTTTCAAGAGGGAGAAGTTCCTCAAATTTCATGCATTGAATTCCTTCAAGGGATTTCTTAATTCCAACATATCTGTTTGTGTTTTTAAGAGTGCATTAGATTTATCAAGGATTCTTCCTTACAGCAACTCTTTAGCTGTCAATGTTTCTTTGGAAATGGATCTTTTTTTTATTTTTAGTTTTGTTGAATTATGGCTCCTAATTGTGCAATTTTTCTGTTTTAATCTTTTATAAAAATCCAGAAACCCTTCTAATTAGGCAAGGTTGAGTAAAGGTTGTGGAAGAGGAACATGTTGAAGGATTTTATTGAGAGGATGATTAGTAACAGGACATATTTCTTCAGTTAAAGCCACAAGGAAAGAAAAATGAATGATAAGTCTAACTGGATATGAATGGAACTTGGGTTTCAGTCAGGGGTTTTTTGATATCAGCCCTGTGGTCTGCCACAGAAGGAGGTCTTTTTTTATCAATTTTCTACCTAACTACATATTTCACTCCCTGTCTTGGGATGGCAACTGATTTTCTGTCTTTCCTCTTTTTTTAGCGTTGATAGAGGAGCTAGTAGTGTAGGCAGTCTTTTTGTTTGATTGGATAGCCTTTGTTCTTTCTTTTTTTGATAAGATGGCAATGTCCTTTGTTTATTTGATTTTATGGTCTAAATATTTTGTTTGATTGATTTTTCAAGTGATAGAATGTGCTTGTCCTTTGTTTTTTTGGCTGGATTGGCTTGGTTGGTGGTCCTGATTGCTAGGTGAGGATGATGGTGGATGGGAGTATTAGATCAAGGGAAGGAGGAAGGATGAGTTGGAAGATAGTTTAGATGTAGTTGTGTGGGTTTTGGCATGCGCAACTACAAGGAGTTATCCCAATTGGGGTCACACCTAGCTCGGGGGGTCTTGAAGGCAATTGATCTTGAATACCACAAGTTATCCTGATTGGGATAAATTTCATGGTCAGGATATAGTTGCTCGACAAAATATACAGAAAATTGAGTACAGATTTTTTTTGATGAGATTTCAACATTATGCAAATTCAACCAAAAATTTAAATTTCAATCTTCAAGTCAAAACAAATTTTTCACAATTTCAGTTTTAAAGTGGGGCTACCTGGAGTGAAAATTTGGAAATACAAAATCATAAATCAGGTCACTTTTCTATTCTATGTGGTTCTCAATTTTGTGGAGCAGATATTTTCAAAAAATCTAACTGATTCTTGTACAAAATCTTCATTGAACCCTCTAGTTAACTCTTACTTTAAAGCCATTTAGATGAGAGTATTGGTCTTTGAGTTTTGGGAAAAAGAATTCAACCCTATCTTTGAATTAATTTCTAATAAAGGATTAGATGATAAAATAAATAAAATTGGTTGTGATTCAAAAGCCAGACACATTGAAATAAAAACCAAAGAATGATTTGAAGAAATAAAATAGAAAAATATTATTATTATTAGGATTACTTCTCAAGAAATGAAAGCCCATGGTCTCATTAAAGCACTTCCAAAATCATCCCTTTTGAATGTTATAAAAAAATTCTTAATAATCTTCAGTATTTAGTTCTACTAGTCATGCGGGGTGTTGAATATTGTGATATTTTTCCATTGTATTTCTGGATGTTTCAAGTTTCTGCAGCTCATTCTCCTCCTTTACCCTTTTTCCAGACCTATCACAGATTTCAACTTTCTTTCTTCTTTTCTACTTCAAAACTGAGGAATCTGAACTAACAGCCAAATTTAACATTGTCTCTCAATATCATCAACACTCTTCTACTACTTAATCTTACCCTTTGAATAAAACTATCTGAAATATACAACTGTTCTTTGTATCTTCCTCCTTCTTTCTTTTATAAATTTTTTCATATTTTTTTCTAATCTTCTTTCTTGGATCCATGATTTGAAAAATATTCTTCAATCAGTCTGGTAAGAATTCAACCTCAAATCTTTTATTGAACCTAATTTTATTTCTCTTTTTCTATTATCAGTATTCTCTTGATATTATTTACCATCCCTCAATTGTCTTAGACTCCTTCAATGTCTCCTCAAATCTTTTGCCTTGAAAATTCCTCATTTAATGAATTAAAATCAGACTTGATTTTGGCGTTTGTTTTCTTATCATTTTCTCACTTCCATTCCCTTTTCATTTTGATATTTCTTTCATTTTTCATCAATGTAAAATGGCTTATTTTTTGAAATAAATATTTCATCAAAAAGCCAAAACACAGGCATTTGAATGCCACCAACATTTCACATTTTTTCAAAATGAACAATAGCTACATTTAAAATTTTTGGTGTTTTGTTTTATTTGGTTTAATGGATTGAATTTACCACTGGGAATATTCCATTTGGTGAAAATAAATTGACATTTTGCAAATTTTCTTTCATCAAATGATTTTTTTGTCATAAAATATGAGCTCAGATGAATTCCTGCCAATACGATGATAGTTATTTTGTCTTGAAACTTTCCATTAGCTTAATTGGCACCCAAATACTTTGATTCTTTCAAATTTATTATCCCCAAAGGAACCCATAGTAATCTGAAGGCATTATATTAGCCCCCAGGGCATGAATTAATGCTTACAGGCCTCCAAAAGCCCAAACTTCTTCAAAAAGAATGATTTCTCACCCCAGTCAGTCTCAAAGTCTTTCAAGTCCTTAAATCTTCTCAAGAGGTATATTTTACCAATCCAGGCAGCTTTTTAAATATTAAAAAGGCGCAAAAAACCTTAACTGGTTATGTTTATGCCTTTTTTAATTGTTACAACTTCTTAGGGTTTTAACAGCTTACTGGAGTTTTAAAAGCACCAAAAGGAATCAATCCACTAAAGAATTTACTATTTTCATACATTTTTTCAAAGATGGAATTATTTTCAAAAAGAAAAGTCTCAAATTAGAAGGTATCAGAGTTACAAAACCCAGCATTAGAACCTACCGTTTTTAATTTGCCCCAAACTTCCATTATAATGGTAGATTTCTGGAATACAAGTGTCCCATAGTTGGTCTATTCAAAAAAGGGGGGTTTGGTGAAAATTGCAGTTTTCAAAAATCAAATATTCCATTTATGCATCTCTCAATCAATATCAAAAACTCATCCACCCTTTCAAATCATCCAATCCCATCAACTGCTCGCATTTCAAACCTCTAAAGGCTCCCCTTTAATTCAAGAGCCTGAGTATTCAAGTTGCGCAAGATTCTTAACTTGGTTGATCAAGATCTTCAAGGTTTTTCCTAGAGATCCATAGCCATGAGCTTCTGGAAGAGCATCAATTGAATTTGATACAGGTTCCACTGCTTCTGGATGATATCTTTAAAAATCCTCTGTTTCTCTGCCCACTCATGACAATTTGAATCAATCTATACCCATCTGCTTCAACCATTTAATCCAGACTCATCCTTATTTGTTAGTTTGCTTTGGATCAAGAAATCTTTATAAACAGGTCTGATCATCATTTTCAAGGCTTGATTATTTCCATTATTATTAATAGAGTTGTTAAATTCACCACCTTGGGTCAGGAAAGGGCATAAAAGACCATTCAAAACTCAATGAGTCTTGAGAAAGGTTTTGAATGGGGTTTGGTGTTTCTTCCTTGACACTTTTGGCCTTTTTGTGGCAAGAAAGCCTCAAATGTGCCATTTGAGGGCGGAATTCACTTTCCCCTTACTTAGATATACCTCATGGGTGTATTCATGGGTATATCTTTCAAATTTTTTTCTTTTCCTTTTTTCTTGTTTTTTTTTTTCTTTCCTTCTTTTTCTTTTTTTCTTTTTTTCTTTTTTTCTTTTTTTTCTTTTTTTTCTTTTTTTTTCTTTTTTTTTCTTTTTTTTTTTTTTCTTTTTTTTCTTTTTTTTCTTTTTTTTCTTTTTTTTCTTTTTTTTTCTTTTTTTTTCTTTTTTTTTCTTTTTTTTTCTTTTTTTTTTCTTTTTTTTCTTTTTTCTTTTCTTTTCTTTTCTTTTTTTTTTTTTATTTTTTTCCCTTTTCCTTTTCCTTTTTTCCTTTTTTCTTTTTTTTTCTTTTTTTTCTTTTTTTTCTTTTTTTCTTTTTT
>CM062620.1:23167306-23349116 GCA_025617555.3 Puccinia polysora | reverse complement strand
CAGAAGAGAATTACGGAATATGGAAAGATAAAATGAAGGCCTTGCTCAAACTCAGAGGAGTACTAGAAACACTTGAATCAACCTCCAAATCACTCTCCACTCAAGATAACGATGAAATACAGCTTTTACTCATCTCCAAGGTAGACTCCATTACACACAATAATGTCATTAGTGCTGTCAACATCAACTATGCCAAGGACATCTGGAAGGCAATCTAGGAGCAATTCTCATCCTCTCAAGCATGCAATTTTGCAAGAATCTTCAATGACTTTCTACATCTCTCATTCAAAGAAGATGAGATAATGAACTTTGTTACAAACATCAAAAAGATGATCAACATAGGTATAGATCTACCTGACAACATCCTTGCCTACCTAAAAATGTTCAAATTTTCTTCAAACCTTCAAGATCTGAAGCGTCAACTCATGCATTCCAACAAAAAGATCTCTGTGGAATTTGTATGCAACCACCTTGTTCAATATCATAACAAGGTTAAGGCTGAAAGCTCCAAGAAAGGCACTGTTCAAGGAACTTCTGAAACCGCCTTGACCACTATGAGAACCAAGACAAAGAACGCTCTATCTAGCCGATGCATAGAAGGCTATCATAATCCAAAACAAGATAAAATCACTCGGAATCTGAATATTTCCACCTCCATCCGGAAAAGGCCCCCAAGTTGTGGAGGGAAAATCAAAACAAATGGAAGGAGAAGCAAAAGAGGAACCAGGAATCAGCGCACTTTCAGGCGTTTGTCACAAGGTGGATTGACTCCAAAATTGGTGCGGAGAAGAACATATTGATCAATAGTGGTGCAACCGCCCATATCTTCAACAATAAACATTTCTTCACCACGCTTGAAGATTACACGGGGGAACACATAACTATGGGAAAAGCTGGAGCAAACTTACCCATCCTGGGCCTAGGAACGGTTAGATTGGTTTGGAAGGATCAAACAATCACGTTGTCAAAATGGCTGTTTGTTCCCAATATTTTAGTCAACCTGATAAGCCTGGGCAAGCTTCTGGATCAAGGATGTACCTTGAAGGCTAAATCGGTTCATTTTGAGCTAAAGAAGAACAACAAAAAGATTTGTCAAGGCTTGATGACCAACAACCTCTTTGTCCTAGACCAAACGTGCAAAATTGGCAACAACGAGTGTTATTGGACTACCCATGAAGAACCAAGGACTTTGAAAGATCTTCATCTTTCCTATGGTCATTCCTCGCTTGGCCACCTAGCTAAGATCAAGGGGATGCAACTCAACACCTCTGAGAAGGAAAAATTTGAATGCAAGGACTGTTTAATTTGCAAGATAACTAAGGGTACGTTCAAAGAAACCTCCACCTCAGCTTCCAAACCATTTGAAAAGATCCATCTCGATGTCATTGGACCAATCATGCAGTAATCACACGGACATGGTAAGTACATACTGACTGTTGTGGACAATTATTCCGGTTATATCTCTGGCATTCCTCTTCACAGAAAGGACAACGCAACCCCAGTACTGATTGAAGTCATAGAGAAGCAGAAGAATGTTTGTGGGTATTACCCCTCTACGGTATGTTTGGATGGGGGATCAGAATTTGTCAACACCAAGTTAGTAAAGTATTTCAAGGAGAAATAAATTAATCATTTGGGAACTGAACCATATCATCCTGAACACAATGGCAGGGCTGAAAGGGCCAATTGGACAATTATTGAGAGCGTGAGGTCAACCTTAAGCTCTGCTCACTTACCTTGAAAATACTGGTTGGAAGTGCTCAAAGCTTGCTGCCTCAGTCTCAACCAAATTCCAAAAGACAGTTGGGATCAGTCTCCCTGGGAACTGATCAAGAAAAACAAACTGCCCCCCAACTGTCTCCAACCCATTGGGGTTACTGCGCTAGTGCTGAATCAAAAGAGAATAAAAGGTGTGAAATTTGAGCCAAAGGGAAGAGAAGGAAAACTTGTTTTATACAACCCCAAATTTCTTTTTTACCGGATTCTCATGCCCAACGGGCTGATTCTCCAATCTAAACATGTTTTTTTTCTCAAGCATTTGGTGGAGCAGTTGGGAATCAAACCAACCATGGATCTTGACTTCAAGACCAAAGAAGCAATAGATGAGGGTCCTTCAATAACTGAAGAGACTGTTGAGACCATTTCTTGTTGGATGAACTACCACAATCCGCCAGCTGAAGTGAACTCTTCTGACAAAGATGTGTCAAGTGTCTCTGAGTCAGAGTTGAGCTCAGAGGACAAATCAAGTCGACATCCCTACCAAGCAGTCGAAACATATGAAAAATCTAGAACTTCCAAGATAGCCAAAAGACCAGTCCAAAGAACTCTCCGTGATAGATCTTCCATCAGAAATCCTCAACAATATGGTTTTCATCACTATTTTGAACCAAAAAATTTGATCAAGCTAGACAGTGTGCAGATGGTCCTAAATGGGGTGGAGCAATAAAAAAAGAAATGGATCAATGTGAATTACTTGAAGTATGGGAAGAATAAGAGGGTGAGACTCCACTGAACCCATTGGATACAACGTGGATATTCAAGATCAAGGAAAACGCTCACAATGAAACCATCATTCACAAGGCCTGGATTTGTGTCAAGGGGTTCAATCAAGTTCACGGTCTAGATTTTGATGAAACCATTGCTCCGACTGGTAAGATAGCCTCTCTGAGAGCAATCCTGTTATTCTCCCTGAAGAATCAACTGAACATCAGACAGTACAATGTAAAGGCGGCCTTTCTGCATGCTCCCATAGATGAAGAATTCATCATGAGAACACCGCAGGGATGTCCACAGAAATGCCAATGCTTGAGACTCAAGAAAAGTCTATACGGACTCAAGAAGTCTCCAAAAAAAAGGTACGGCACCTTTACGAAATAGATCAAGTCTTTAGGGTTCAAAGGATCAGACAGTGACCCCTGCCTGTATAGATCAAAGGACAACAATTTTGACAACAAATTTAAGACAACGTTCAAAGGCTCTCAAGCTCATGAAACAGGCACCATTCTGGGTATGACGTTTGAATGAACTCCTGATAGCATCTTACTTAGTCAACCCAGGCACATTGTGCGTGGCTTAGAATAAATTGGCCTGCTAGAATCTAGGCCATCCTCCACTCCTTTGCCACCACATCTTCAGTTGAGTGAGGCTTCGGACGAAGACTTTGAAGGTTTCAAGAAACTCAACATAAATTACAAATCAGCCATTGGACTCCTGAACTATATTGCAAGCCGGACTCGTCCTGACATCAGTTACTCAGTCTCCAGCTTGGCACAATTCCAGAATAAGCCCGGTCTTCCTCACTGGAGGGAACTTAAGAGAACCTGGAAATACATGAATCACACCAAGGATTGGAAACTCAAACTCTCATATGATGAATCAAAAGGACCCATTGAGTACTACAGTGACGCCTCCTGGGCCAAAGACCCAGCCAGTTGCAAATCTCAATCAGGCTACTTGTGTATGTCCTTGGGAAGCCTCATTTTGTGGGACATTTATAAACAAAGAAACATAACTTATTCATCCACGGAGGCGGAGCTCAATTCACTGCTGGATTTGTATCTTGAGAGCAAGTGGGTACTCCATTTACTGGGAGAATTTTTCCAATCCAATCTGTCATCTTCAAAACACTCCATCAAAAATAAAGGCATGGGCAACCAACTAAAACAATTTGGATTTAATGCCAAGACTTGTCATATGGATCTCAAAACCAAAGGGCTGAGGGAAGGAGCAAAAGAAGGGTCACTCCTCATTCATCTAGTAGATACCGGAGAAATGATTGCTGATCCTCGGACAAAGGCAGTCAATCTAGGGCAATTGGAGAAATTCACCAGTCTAATCTTTCAACTCAAACAAGAATGATCTCCAGTTAAGGGGAGTGTAAAGATAGATGCGTGAATCTCACGGATGGTGACACGCACACTGTTGCACCCACGGCTGTGACAGGTTCATTGTTCTGGCGGGTACTCTCACGTTGTTCACAAATCCAGCCGGTGCTCTCATGGTACTCTGATGCTCACAACTCCAGCTGGTGCTCTCACAAGGATTTCAAATTTCACTCATGATTGCTAGGGAAAATGGGAATGAAAACCAACTGGACGAAATAAGGAACTTGACAACTTGTGGATAAAAGATTTGATTTTTCTGATTTTGTTTTGGGTTCTTTTCTATTCTTCATGATTTTATATTTTCTTTAGTTTTTATTTTCTTTCTTCTTCTATTTTACTGTTTCCTCAAAAGCATCAGACAAACACCTTCCTCAATGGTCATCAAAACTTTCAACCTGAACCCAAGGCTCATCCTCAAAAAACCCAACCATCTGAGTCTTAACCATCAAGAGTACGCATCTTCTTGAATTGGTAAGAGGATTTCTAACTGAAGATAATTCTGAAAGTAACTCATTGGAATCTGTGATCTTGATTTAGTCTTGTCATGTGTTTCTCATAATCTGTCATATAGTCATAGGCTACTTGGGAAACTTCCTCACTGTGTTGGTTTTGTTAATCTTTCTGCGTCTCTTTATATGTTTATTTTCTATCTTTGTTTATTCCTGATTCTCATTCATTTCCATATGTCATAGCTTGCTGTGTTAATCATCAATCAAAGTCATAGAAAACTGCCATTTTTTTTTCCAGACACAACATCAAAAATGACAGGTTTCTGAAATACACATACCCCCAACTTGTGTCTTTCAAAATGGTGGGTTGCAAACATCAAACCTGCCATTTCATCCATCCACCATCCATCACATGCAAAACACCCATCCACACCTCCACCTCAGCAAATCCATACCAATCCCAACTCCATCAAATCACACACATCAAATCTCCATTGCTTCACATTTTCATTGCTTCACATCTCTTTTTTCTACAAATCTCCATTGCTTCACATCTCCAATGCTTCACACAAATGCCAAAATCATCTTTCTCAACATGTCAAATCAAACTTCCCCCAGAAAGTTGAAAATGCAAAAAATCTGACTGAACTTTTTTCATTATTTGACTCTGATTCAGACTCTGATTCAGTTTCCAATTTGAAATCAACTTGGTTAGCTTTGACTTCTCTAATGGAAAAGAAATACATGATTCCACAGAGACACACTCTCCACAACCCTATGTATGAAAGGCAAAAGCTTCACCTACTCCCCAACTTAAGCTTCCAGAAACTGTTCCAAACTCTATTGCCTTCATTCATGAGACTTTTTGAGATGATTGAAGACCACCACATCTTCCAGAAAAATTCTAAGAACCTCCAATGCAATCCAGCTATCCAACTGGTTTTTTATCTTTGTAGATAGGGATCAAATGTAAATGAAGCAGCAATTCATCAATTAGCAAATCAATTCTTGGTCATTTATGGATCCATTGACTTATACACCAAAAAAGTAATTATTGCTTTCCTATCTTTTCATTTCTTGGTCCTTTGTTGGAAAACCAAAGAAGAATGCAAGGAGATATCTCAAGTAATGGAGAATGAAGGATTTCCTGGTTGCATTGGTTTTGATGATGGAAACACTATCACCTTGAGTCAAAACCCCAGGCTAGATGGCAACCACTAGTCAATCTAAAAAAAGGAAATGAATTCATTTCCTTTCCAAAGCTTTTGATAATAAACAGACCAAATATTTTTTATCTGTTTGTATATATACTTGGTGTCAATACAACTTGTTTGTGATAAAAACAAGGATTTCCTATCCCTCCATGCTGGCCTTCAAGGTTCCTGTCACAATTCACATGTTTTCAATTGGATGCCAATTTTCTAACAACCAGAGAACTGCTTTGACCAATATAACTACTCTCCTGCCTTTTCAGCTTATGCTAGCAGGAATTATGTGGTTACAGCATACCACAATGTTTCATCCAATGATCAAGCCCAAACTGATTTCAACTATCACCTTTCCCAATCACAAATTTGGATTGAGCATGCCATAGGAACCCTCAATGGAAGATGGGCAAGCTTACAGAAGATGTGAAACCAGCTATAAAATTCAAAGGAAATGCAGATCCTCATCAACTGGATTATCAGTTGTGTAATCCTTCAAAAACTTCTGGCCAACATCAAAGATGAATGGAACAAAATATTCAAAGAAGATATTCCAAACCGTCCTCAAGTCATCCCAGTCTCATCTTATACCCCATCTTTGGCCATGAGAGCGCAGATTCTACCCCTCACACTTGCTCACTTTGATGAGTAGTATTTGGTTTTCAAATAGGTAAAAAATAAAATCACCAAATTTATTTGGTTTTGGTTGTTAAAATTGTAGGCTGAATTGGTTTCTTTTTCCTTTTTTTTTTTTTTTTTGGGTGGATTAGACAAGTAACCAAACCATCACTTTGAAACCACCCTCCTCTGTTAAAATGCGGATGCATTCAGATAATGTGCATAGGAGTGTGTAATCCAAATGGGATGCAAAAATGGGCCTCCACCGCCCATTGGACATCACATGGGCCAGGTGGGCCTATGTGGGTGTTATTGGTTTTGGGCATTTGGGCGCCAAAACAAGTTTTTATGGTCTTTTGGGACACAGGCCCTCACGGGCCCGCCAGGGTGGATGGGCCACCCAAGACAGATGGACTTATTTGGGTATAAAAGGGCCCAAGCTTTATTATGGACTTACTTGGCCAGACAGGCTGGCCCGCCAAGGTATGTAATTCTCACAATTTGGGCTTGGGGCGGCCCATTGGGGCCGCCGGCCCTGTCGCGGCCCATTGGGGCCGCCGCCCCTGTCGCGGCCTGTTCGGGGCCGCCTGTGTTTCTTGGTATGGCCCATGCGGGGCCGACGGCCCGCGTGGGGCTGTTGTGCGGCCAAGGGATCCCACGCGGGCCCGGCTGGTCGCGCTAGGCAACCAGCGCCACAGAGCCAGGGCTCGCCGCCCTGGCTTGCTTGCCCTCGCGAGGGGGATGGGGGCAAGCTGGCTGGGTTGAACCAGCCAGCAACCAACCGCTACAGTGCGGTCAGTCAGGGCAGGGGGGACCTGACCACCCCCTTTCCCAAGGAGGTGGCGGCGCCGGCCGCAAGGGTAGCAATGGGCAGGTGGGGGGGAATTCATCACCCCCCCACCATCAAAGAGTTGGGGCAACCAAGCAGGACAGGGGTGCTCTCCCCCCCCCCTTTACCAAGGGGGAGGAGCAATGGGCCTGGGGGGACCTGATCACCTCCCAGGCCAATTTAATTGACGACGCCCTGGGGGTATTGAACCCCAGGGCCCCTGGTGAGGGGATTTGACCGCCCCCACCAGGGATTTGAGAAAAAGAGGGGGGGGACAGCATGTACGTTGGGCCCCCCCCCAAGTGAGTCTGAGACTGGACCCAGGTGTGACCTGGGTCCCACCTGGCCCATTTGAGGGGCCAGGAGCTGGCTGCATGAGGAAACCAGCCCCTAAACAAGGCAATGAGGTTATCATGGCTGGTTGTAATGGACAACAAGCCAAGGGGATTGAACAGTTAAGGGGCTGTTTCAGCCCCATTGAGGTGGAAACACCAGAAATAACCGGAATAGGCTGGTTGTAAGGGTACAGGAACTGATGCCATGTGGGCTTATGTAGTCCAAACCAAGTAACAAGGCCAGTAGAGCCTGTAGAGCTCTTTTGGGGCGGAAAATTTGCCTTTTGGCTTGTTGTATCATGGGCTCACAAGAGGCCAATCTTTTTTACTTAAGGAGCTCTTCTCCCTGCTGTTTTCCATCCATTAATTCATCATTCCAATCAAATTCATCAAAGATATTGCCCCATTGTGATAGCCCCATTAGACAATATTGACACCAAGTTTCCAGCATTTCTTTTGCTTTAAATACTGCTCATTTGCCTAAGCTAATTTCTGGCCATAATTCTAACACATTATCAGTACCATCATCATCATTATTTCCAAGCAAGATAGACCCTTATACCTTACTTTGGACAACCTCAAGAACCTCAAGTTTTCCAAGAAGATGTCTTATATCCCAGAGTCCAGCTCCACCAAGTTAGTTTTGAATAGTCAGAACTATAATGCTTGGGCTGTCCTTATGGACAGTGAGTTGGATAACATCTTTTGTTGGGATATTATGAAAGGAGATGATCTTTTGATCAGTTCAGAGGTGGAGAAGAAGGCCTATCATCTTATTCTTAGACACTTGGATTAGCATCATGTAACATGGGTTGCTGATACTCTGTTGGAGGAACAGCAGAGGAAGGGGAGTGTTTTATGGAAAATTCTCAAGTCAAATTATGCTGGTGACTCTGTTAATCAAAAGGGGATTGCTTTCAATAGATTGTTTCAGTTGAGATTTGGTAACTGTAAACAATTTGTGGGGGAAGCTAGATCTAGTATTTCTAAGTTCAAGTCATCTGGGCTGAAAATGGATCCTGAGTGTTTGTCACTCTGAATTCTTCAAAAGCTGCCAAAAGAATATGAGTCCTTGGTCAGGATCATATCTCAGTTGGATCCCCTTCCAGGAGAAGAGGATGTGCTTAGAAGGATTGAAAAGGATGATCTTCAATTCAAGATGAAGGAGAGAACAGGAACTGCTCTGGTGGGCAAGACAGGAAAATCTGGGAAGAAGGCAAAGGCCAAAAAGGATTTATCAAAGGTCTTGTGTTATAATTGTCAGAAGAAGGGGCACTATGCAAAGGTTTGCAAGGAGGCCAATAAAAAGAAGAAATCCAAGGAAAGTGAAAAGGAAGACAAAGAGGTAAAACTTGCCATGGAAAATGTTGCTATGGTGGCAATGGATGTTTCAATGGAACAAGCTGTTGTGGAACAAGTCCCCAACAAGAAGGCTAAAATCAAAGAGGATCAAGAGATGGACTTGATTGATTGTGAATTATGTAATCTTAACCTTAAAAATGAGAACTTATCAGTGGCTGATAATTCTTCATTCCTTACAGGAGGATTGTTGAAGGAGGATGTTCTTGTTTTGGTTGATTCTGGTTGTACAGAACACATGTTTTTTGAGCCAACTTTGTTTTCAAATATTAGAGATTTTGATGGTGTTGTAAATATTGGCCAAAAAGGAAGAACAATCCAGATTAAGGGGATTGGAAAATTTATTTTTGCAAATCACATGGGTTTCAAAATAATTTTTGAGAAAGTGTTCTATGTACCAGATTTGCCTCATAACCTTGTGTCTCTTGGAGTGCTCTGGAAAAAGGGTTTCCATATTTGTTATCTTAAAGAAGATAAGTTTGTTATTGATTTGAATGGGAGAACTATCTTGAGTGGACAAGTTCGGAATAAGTTGCTTTGTGCTGACTTGTTCAAGATTTCAGCTCTGAGCACTGTTGCTCACAATAGAAGTGGCCATAAGGTAAAGGAAAGCAACTGTGAGAGTTGTACCTTAGGGGCCAAGACCAGGAATATGTTCTCAAAGAGTAGAGACCACACAGAAGTTCCTAGAGAGGAATTCTCCATTGATTTGGCAGGGCCATTTTCACCAGTTTCTCTTGGAGGGGCAAGATACTTCATCAATTTGGTTGATACAGCAACTAATTTTGTTTGGGTAAAACCAATAAGATCAAAGGATCAAACCATAGAGGAGGTTTCATTAACCTTCAAAGTCTGGAAACAGAATGGTTTGATGAGGGAGATCAAGAGGGTTATTACTGATGGAGGGGGTGAGTTTGTGATTAAAGATTTTGAGAAACTATTGAATGATTATGGTATCACTCATATAGTTACTACTGCTAGTACTCCACAAAACAATGGAATAGTTGAGAGGATGAATAGGAATTTATTGGACAAAGTCAGAACAATTATGGCTCAATCAGGTCTACCAAAGTTTTTATGGGCTGAGTTGGTGTGCACAGTGTGTCTTTTGCACAATATTGTAAGTGTTAATGGGAAGTGTCCTCATTATCAGTTTTGGAAGTTGTACCCCAAAACATCACACCTAAGAACAATTGGTTGCTTGGTGTATTATAGTGTCCACCATAATGAGATGGTTGGAAAGTTAGATCCTAGAGCCAGAACAGGGGCGCTTGTGGGCTATGAATTAATAAGTAAGTCATACAGGATTTATTGTCCAGGGACAAGAAAGTTTATCCGTAGTAGGGATGTAAAATTTGAAGAAAGTACCTTTCCACTCAAAAGGGGTGAACCTAGTGCTGTTCAGGAATCAAAGCAGGAAATAGCATTGGAGCCTATTTCCCCAGCAGAGGCTGCAGAGAATATCATTAGTGATGATATTGAGGTGGCAGATTTGCCACAGGAGGGTTCAGTACCCACTTCAGGGGAGTCTGTGGAATCAGAACCTGATGAGCCTGCACCTCCAGTTAGAAGGAGTGGCAGGATGAGAATGGCTGTTGATAGGTATGGGGAATGGAAGTCCCATTATGCTTTGGCGGAATATGAGGAAGATACACTTCAGGAACAGTGTATGCTTAATGAGATTCTACAGTTGAGTTCAGAAATGGGTAATAGAGTTAACCCAAATAGCTTTGGCCAAGCTATAAATTCTGATGAGAGAGCCAATTGGAAGACATCTATTTTTGAGGAATTTGATTCTCTAGAGAATTATAGTGTGTTTAAAGTGGTTAAGCGGGATTTAGTTCCAAAAGGAAAGACCATTGTTGGGTCTAGATTAGTGTTAAAAAAGAAGTTTGATACTAATGGAGTTTTGAAGAGGTTAAAGGCTAGATATGTTGCACAGGGCTTCAAAAAGAGAGAGGGTATTGATTACCAGGAGACTTTCTTGCCAACTGGAAGGCTGTCCACCTTCAGGTACATCATTACTTTGGCAGTGGAGTTGGGTGAAGAAATCAGACTGGCTGATTTTGTGACTGCATACTTGAATGCAAAACTTGGAGAGGAAGAGACTGTTTATGTGTTAATTCCTGATGGTTTCAAGGAATGGCTTGTCGAGACCAAGCCAGAAACTATGAAGAAAATCTGTGTGAGAAGTTTCCTCTCAGCAGATAAAGGGGAGTATGTCCTCAAGCTGTGTAGATCCCTGTATGGATTGAAGCAAGCAGCTAGGTCATGGTATAATACTATGAGAATGAAACTGATAGAGATTGGTTTCAAAAAAAGTTTGGCTGACCCTTGTCTCTTTGTGAGAAAGGATGCAATTTTTTTTTTTATGGGTCAATGACATTATCATTATTGGGAATGGTAAGGAGAGGGTCATGGAGACACGTCTGGAACAGCAGGTGCTAAGAATGAAAGTTAGTAAGAGCAAGAATGGGATCAGGTTGGATCAGAACCATTATTTGTCAGCTCTACTTAAGCAGTATGGCTTAGAGGATGCAAAGAAGTTTGGTACTCCAATGCAGTCTAACATTCAGTTAGAAAAGTCTACAGATGAAGAGCATCTAGAGTTTGTTCAATCTGGGAATGATTATAGATCAGCTATTGGATCTTTGAATTATTTGGGGCAGTGTACCAGGCCAGATATTACTTATGCAATCGGGATTTTGTCACAACACTTAGAGAAACCATGCATGAGGCATTGGTCAGCGTTTCAGAGAGTTATGAGGTATCTTAAAGGAACAAGCAGTCTGGGACTGCAGTTTTCAAAGTCATCAAACTTTGAGTTGGTTGTTTATTCTGATGCAAGTTGGGCAGATGGTAACACTAGGGAATCAACAAGTGGTTTTGTATTCTTCTTAGGAAAGAATCTAGTGTCTTGGATGTCTAAAAAGTTGTCAGCAATAAGTCTTTTGTCAACAGAAGCAGATTACAGAGCATACTTGTCAGCTTCACAGGAAGCAAAATGGTTGAGAAAGGTCTTAGAGGATACTCATAAACCACACGGGTTTTTGTTGTTGCATTCTGATAACCAGAGTGCCATTGCATTGGCAGAAAATCAAGTGTTTCATTCTGGAACAAAACATATTGATGTTCATTATAACTATATACGGAATGCAGTTAACTGCAAAGAGATAGTGTTACGGTACATGCCTACTGGGGCAATGATTGCGGATATCTTAACTAAGGCGTTAGATAGGAACAAACATCAAGGTTTTGTGTCTAGTATGCGTATGGCATCCCTTTTGATTAAGGGGGTGTGTTAAAATGCAGATGCACTCAGGTAATGTGCGTAGGAGTGTGTAATCCAAATGGGATGCAAAAATGGGCCTCCACGGCCCATTGGACATCACGTGGGCCACGTGGGCCTATGTGGGTGTTATTGGTTTTGGGCATTTGGGCGCCAAAACCCGTTTTTATGGTCTTTTTGGACACGGGCCCTCATGGGACCGCCAGGGTGGATGAACCACCCAAGCCAGATAGGCTTATTTGGGAATAAAAGGGCCCAAAATTTATTATGGACATACTTGGCCATACGGGCTGGCCCGCCAAAGTATGTAATTCTCACTATTCAGGCTTGGGGCGGCCCATTGGGGCCGCCGCCCCTGTCGCGGCCCGCTAGGGGCCGCTGCCCGCGTTGCGGCCCGTTTGGGGCGGCCTGTGTTTCTTGGTGCAGCCCACGCGGGCCGTCGGGCCCGCGTGGGGCTGTTGCACGGCCGAGGGATCCCGCGCGGGCCCGGCTGGTTTCCCTGGGTGACCAGCGCCACAGAGCTGGGGCTTGCGGCCCCGGCTTGCGCCCCCTCCCCTTGCTTGCCGTTGCAAGGGGGATGGGGGCAAGCTGGCTGGGTTGAACCAGCCAGCGACCAACCGCTAAAGTGCGGTCGGTCAGGGCAGGGGGGACCTGACCACCCCCTTGCCCAAGGAGGTGACGGCGCTGGCTGAAAGGGTAGCGACCGGCAGGTGGGGGGAATTCATCACCCCCCCACCATTGATTGGTTGAGGAAACCAAGCAGGACAGGGACGCTCTCCCCCCCCCCCCCCTTTACCAAGGGGGAGGAGCAATGGGCCTGGGGGGACCTGATCACCTCCCAGGCCAATTTACTTGACAACGCCCTGGGGGTATTGAACCCTAGGGCCCCTGGTGAGGGGATTTTACCGCCCCCACCAGGGATTTGAGAGAAAGAGGGGGGGACAGCATGTACGTTGGTCACACCCCCCCCCATGTGAGTCTGAGACTGGACCCAGGTGTGCCCTGGGTCCCACCTGGCCCATTTGAGGGGCCAGGAGCTGGCTGCATGAGGCAACCAGCCCTTAAACAAGGCAATGAAGTCATCATGGCTGGTTGCAACAGACAACCAGCCAAGGGGATTGAACATTTAAGGGGCTGGTTCAGCCCCATTGAGGTGGAAACACCAGAAATAACCGGAATAGGCTGGTTGTAAGGGTACAGGGACTGATGCCATGTTGGCTGATGTAGTCCAAACCAAGTAACAAGGCCAGTAGAGCCTGTAGAGCTCTTTTGGGGCGGAAAATTTGCCTTTTGGCTTGTTTTATCATGGGCTCACAAGAGGCCAATCTTTTTTACTTAAGGAGCTCTTCTCCCTGCTTTTTTCCATCCATTCATTCATCATTGCAATCAAATTCATCCAAGATATTGCCCCATTGTGAGAGCCCCATTAAAAAATATTGACACCCAGTGTCCAGAATTTCTTTTGCTTTAAATACTGCTCATTTGCCAAAGCTAATTGCTGGCCATAATTCTAACATCCTCACCCCATCAAACCACAGGTCCAATTATCCCCCTCCTCACAAAACCACCTCACCCCACCCAACCACTTGTCCATACCTCCCTCCTCCTCAAAAATCCACCTTACCCACCTCACCCACCTCACCATCCACCTCCACCTACCTTCAATTTCACCCAGCTGGGCATCCTCATTTTTATCCTTATGTTCTCAGCACCCCAGTTAAGCCCCTGCCTCTCCTCCTGCTTGATTCATTGGAGCTGACATCCCCCCCTCCTCCTCCCTTTTGGATCACTTAATTATTACCTCAGGTAAGCACCCCCCTCCTCCTCCTCCCCTCCACCCCCTCCTTCCGCTCCCCATCACGCCCTCCCCCTCCTGTTTGGTCCATCTGTGAGAAATTGCTTGATTTCTTGCTGGTTGACCAATCAATCAATGGCTTGCTGGTCTACCAAACAATTGGTGGCTTGCCAGTAGACCAATCAATTGATTGCTTGCCAACCCATTGCTTGCCAATCAATGGATCAGTTTATGACCGCCGGCCCCTCCCACCTCAACCAATTGATCAATTGATTGGTTGACAACCACCGGCCCCTTCCACCTTGATTGGTCAAGTACTTCCAGCCCCACCCCCCAACTTAATTGGTGGAAAACTGCAGGCCCCTGCCACCTCAATCAGTTGATGACCTCCGGCCCCTCCCACCTTGACCAATCAATTGATTGGGCAACAACCACCAGCCCCTGCTTGCAGGTCAACCAATCAATTGATTGGTTGATGACTGCCAGCCCCTCCCACCTCAATTAGTCAACAAATGCCAGCCCCTCCCAATTGCAAACCAACCCAGAGCCCCTCCCACCTCCAATTGGCCAACCAACCCACCCTCCTCCCACCTCCCTTTGGCCAACCAACCCACCCCTCCTACCAGCTCCTCCCAATTGATTGATTTGCCAACCAAGCCAATGCCCCTGCCACCTCCTCCCTGATCATTAAACATTGACTGATCCTTTTTTTTGTAGGAAATTTCACCCGTATTTTTTTTCTATTTTCTATGTGTTTTGATCATCTAAGTTGATTATACCTGACTAATTGATGTTTTTTTATTCCATGCAATGCAATCTATCATTCCATCCCTTTGACCACCATTTCTTGATGGCCCATTCTTCCCCCACCCAACAAAAAATTTTACAAATAATGGATTTCCCTCTTGATCCTCACCCAAATCAAAGTATATGGTTGGGAGGGAAAAAGATGGAAGGAGATAGTTTGAAAGTCATACAGAGAAGTGGGAAGAAAAGGGGTTGCAAGAGAAGGAGTACTCAAATGCGGGATTCTGAAATTGCATTGGAAGTGACTGAGGAAACAATTAACAAAAAGGTTGTTTGGTCTTCATGCAAACTATGTCCCTTGAACCTGTATCTGTCCATTGTTTGGAAAAGTCAAGAAACCATCCCTGAAGAGTTGGAACAGGATAAACAGAGGATTGAACCGTTTGATTTCTTCAGCTCTGGAAAATTCTATTTTCAAGATTGATGAGATCATGAGGCTATGGTTTCAATCATTAAATTTGTCCCATTCAATGAAATATCTGAGCAAGAGAAGAAGGAAATCAACTCAGTAACAACATTCCTTCACCAATCCAAAACATTTGTTAACACTGTTGGTCCCTCAAGATCTTGGGGTGGGAAAATGTGGGCGATTGGATGGAAAAAAATTGATGGACCCTTCTGAACTATTTCAAAAATATTTGAAGAAAGATGGTGTCAAATACTCCCCTAAAGATTTTTGTTTTTTAAACCTTAGGTCTGAAAATGTCTCTCAAATATTGGTCCTTTTTATTTGAAAATTAGCCAAACTTCCGTTTGATCCCAACCATGAAGCTATGATGGACAACAATACCCCTTCCTTCTCCTCATTGGAATTTGAATCTGGCCTCACTCATTTTGACTCCTCCCCTCACACCACCTTTGACTCAGACTACTTCTACAACTCACCCCATATTGAAAAAGGTGATGTCTTATACTAATCCTTTTTACTGGTTGTTCCAACCAAAAAATCAAATGGACAAGTTATCAAAAACAAGGATTAATATCAAGTATCTGATGGAAGTACAAGAACTGTACATTTTCTGCAGTCAATACTCCTGTACATAATAAGATGTAAATTTCCATGAGAATCAATAGAAAGACTCAAAACACTACCAAGGACTTGGTCAGTGGCAAAATATCCCTTAGGAAAAAAATTATAATTAAAAATAAAAAAGATTTGTTCATTAGTGGTGCTAAAAATACTCTCAAATTTTGTTTCAGTCAAAAATATTTTTTTTTTTTCAAGTTTTTTTCAAAGTGAATATGTTTAAAAGCCATACAATTGATTAATTTCCTTTATTTCATCAATATTTCTACTGCTACCAATACATGCCAGGGCTATGGATAGGGTGATGATAAATTCACAACTCCAAGTTGTGTGTGAGTTGTTTAGGGGAAAAATCAACCCGTGTGAGTTGTGTAGGGCCCCAAAAACCCTGTGGGAGTTGTTTAGGGCCCAACACGTCCTGTGGGAACTGCGCAGAGCCCCACAAAACCTGTGGGAGTTTTTTAGGGCCCCTCAACGCGTGGGGGCCCATACACTACTCCAAAGGGTTTTTCCAAACATGCGCACCCCCTGGAGGGGCATATACCCCCCATGATGGGCATTTTTGATTCCTTTACCCCTGTAAAAAACCATTTAGACCTGTGTACAGGAGTATACAAACTCCCCAGGGTTGTTCAAAGATTTATTCATTTTTATTTTATTTTATATTTTATATTTTATATTTTATATTTTATATTTTATATTTTATATTTATTTTATATTTTATATTTTATATTTTATATTTTATATTTTATATTTTATATTTTATATTTTATATTTTATATTTTATATTTTATATTTTATATTTTATATTTTATATTTTATATTTTATATTTTATATATTTTATATTTTATATTTTATATTTTATATTTTATATTTTATATTTTATATTTTATATTTTATATTTTATATTTTATATTTTATATTTTATATTTTATATTTTATATTTTATATTTGATATTTGATATTTTATATTTTATATTTTATATTTTATATTTTATATTTTATATTTTATATTTTATATTTTATATTTTATATTTTATATTTTATATTTTATATTTTATAATTTATAATTTATATTTTATATTTTATATTTCATTTTTTGGATTTTTTTAAACCAAAAAATCAACATTTTTTGATTTTTTGGTTCATTTCTTTTTTTTTATTTACTTTTTTTTATTTTTTTTAAGCCTGAAATTCTTTTAGTTGTCCAGAATAGAACACAACTAGATTTGAGTTTTTTTTAACCCTACACGACTTGAAAGTAGTCATGTGTGGTGCAACACAAAACTGAACCATGATGTGGGTGCTACACAACTGCATTCAAGTCATGCAGAGGCTACACAACTTGACTTTAGTTTTTTAGCGTGCCAAACAACTCAAATGGGATGAGTGGCACGCAACACGACTCAAATGGGCTGTTTAGGATGCCACATGGCCCATTTGAGCCTTGCAGCATGCCACATGGCCCCTTGGAGCCGTGTAGCATTCCACACGACCCATTTGAGTCATGTAGCATGCCACACGGCCCATTTGAGTTGTGTAACATGCCGCACGGCCCATTTGAGTCGTGTAGCACGCCACACGTCCCATTTTAGTTGTGTAGCGTGCCACACAGCCCATTTGAGTTGTTTATACAACTCAAATAGTTGTGAACTTAAAATGACCCCCACAAATAACCTATATTTTTTTCAGTGGCTAGCCTTTCCCTCTCCTTTTTGATTCTTTTGTTTCTCTTGATCCTTCTCCTTTCCCTCTTTTTGAAACTCCAGCTTGGCCTGTTTGATTTTCCACTCAGCATCCAACTTGTGTTGGTGAGCCAAACTCTCATCTTTCCACTTTTGAAAATCCATATCCAGTTGACAATCCCCACTTCTCCTTTTCAAATTGAATTTTTTAGATTCAATTTGTCATTTGACTGTTTTTTGGAGGGGAATAGGAATGAGGTTGATTTTGAAAGAAAGTAAAATCAATCAATGAAATTACTTTAATCTTGCTTCTCCATGATATCCTCAAAGCCAGAAACATTTGAAATCTTTCTCTGCTTTTGATGGCTATTAGCATTGAGGTCGATGGAATTGGATGCCTTTTGCTGTACCTTTCCAGGGGAGTTTTGTGTGGGATTGTTTTCACTCTCATTTGAAGGAAATGTGGGGGTCCCCATTGGCTTGAGTTTTTGGCCAATTAGGAATGGATGAGGCTGTTGTTTTCAATATGTATCAGTTGGGATCAACCAGAAAGAAGAGAAAAGAACTTGGATGCTTACTAGAGCAGACATTGATGGTAGTGGTGATTAAGGAATAAGTTGCTCCTCATTGGCCAAGTCATCAAGTTCTTCCACGCTAGGAAGAGAGCAATCAAAAAAAGGAAGTGAGTGGTCCAAGGAAGAGTTTGAATTGTTCATCAATGCTGATTTAGCTTCTTTCAAAGGATTTCATCCATTTGAAAATAAAAAGGACAAATGGAGTCCAACTTATCACCCACCGAGTTAATTCCCTTTGCTTTATTGGAGTTGATGATACCAAAGCCAGTGGAGATTGAAGTGGAGTGGGCTTTTTTGTACTTGGTTCAATAGTTCTTGAATTTCACCCGCATCTGTTTAGATGAAAAATCAAGCTTAAATTTGGTTTTATTCTTGAGTTCATTTGCCATCAGGAGATACCATTAACCTTAGAGGATGGAGGTTGGCCAACTCATTTTTCATTGTTGGATCCAAAGCAAGCATTGTAGTTGGACAGATTTTTGGGCCATTTTACCAGGATGATGTGATCAGCTCTCTTGAGCTGAATTGAGCCTTTGGAAGCAAATGGGGGAAGATTTTTCGATGTTGAGTTCCTTGGGGATTTGTGCTTTGTTCTATTTGATTTTTTGGTGGACTTGCAGGGGGAGGATTGCTGAGGAGCCATAAGAAAAGAAAAGAAAAGAAAAGAAAAGAAAAGAAAAGAAAAGAAAAGAAAAGGAAAGAAAAGAAAAGAAAAGAAAAGAAAAGGAAAGAAAAGAAAAGAAAAGAAAAGAAAAGAAAAGAAAAGAAAAGAAAAGAAAAGAAAAGAAAAGAAAAGAAAAGAAAAGAAAAGAAAAGAAAAGAAAAGAAAAGAAAAGAAAAGAAAAGAAAAGAAAAGAAAAGAAAAGAAAAGAAAAGAAAAGAAAAGAAAAGAAAAGAAAAGAAAAGAAAAGAAAAGAAAAGAAAAGAAAAGAAAAGAAAAGAAAAGAAAAGAAAAGAAAAGAAAAGAAAAGAAAAGAAAAGAAAAGAAAAGAAAAGAAAAGAAAAGAAAAGAAAAGAAAAGAAAAGAAAAGAAAAGAAAAGAAAAGAAAAGAAAAGAAAAGAAAAGAAAAGAAAAGAAAAGAAAAGAAAAGAAAAGAAAAGAAAAGAAAAGAAAAGAAAAGAAAAGAAAAGAAAAGAAAAGAAAAGAAAAGAAAAGAAAAGAAAAGAAAAGAAAAGAAAAGAAAAGAAAAGAAAAGAAAAGAAAAGAAAAGAAAAGAAAAGAAAAGAAAAGAAAAGAAAAGAAAAGAAAAGAAAAGAAAAGAAAAGAAAAGAAAAGAAAAGAAAAGAAAAGAAAAGAAAAGAAAAGAAAAGAAAAGAAAAGAAAAGAAAAGAAAAGAAAAGAAAAGAAAAGAAAAGAAAAGAAAAGAAAAGAAAAGAAAAGAAAAGAAAAGAAAAGAAAAGAAAAGAAAAGAAAAGAAAAGAAAAGAAAAGAAAAGAAAAGAAAAGAAAAGAAAAGAAAAGAAAAGAAAAGAAAAGAAAAGAAAAGAAAAGAAAAGAAAAGAAAAGAAAAGAAAATAAGAGAAGAGAAAAAAAAGAACTAGAAAAAAAGCAATAAAATGAACAAGAAAAGAAACAAGAAAAAGAAAAAAAAAACAATGACAAAATGAAAAAAAAAAAAATTAAATTAAATGAAGAATAAGAAATAAATGAATGATGAAAAATGAAAGGGCAATCTAAGAAAAAATGAATATTAAAATCAAATAAAATAAACAGAAAAAAAAAAGGAAAAAGAAGAAAGAAAAAAGAAAAAAGAAAAAAAAATGGGGGGCAAAGGGAAAAAAAAAGAAAAAAAAGAAAAAAAAGAAAAAAAAAGAAAAAAAAGAAAAAAAAAAGAAAAGAAGAGAAAAGGAAAAATAAAAAGGAAAAAAGAAAGAAGAAAAAAGAAAAAAGAAAAAAAAGGCAAAAAAAGAAAAAAAAGGAAAAAGAAAAAAAAAAGAAAAAAAAAAGAAAAAGAAAAAGAAAAAGAAAAAGAAAAAGAAAAAGAAAAAGAAAAAGAAAAAGAAAAAGAAAAAGAAAAAGAAAAAGAAACAGAAAAAGAAACAGAAACAGAAAAAGAAAAAGAAAAAGAAAAAGAAAAAGAAAAAGAAAAAGAAAAAGAAAAAGAAAAAGGAAAAGAAAAAGAAAAAGAAAAAGAAAAAGAAAAAGAAAAAGAAAAAGAAAAAGAAAAAGAAAAAGAAAAAGAAAAAGAAAAAGAAAAAGAAAAAGAAAAAGAAAAAGAAAAAGAAAAAGAAAAAGAAAAAGAAAAAGAAAAAGAAAAAGAAAAAGAAAAAGAAAAAGAAAAAGAAAAAGAAAAAGAAAAAGAATAATAAAAATAATAATAAAAATAATAATAAAAATAATAATAAAAATAAAAATAAAAAGAAAAAGAAAAAGAAAAAGAAAAAGAAAAAGAAAAAGAAAAAGAAAAAGAAAAAGAAAAAGAAAAAGAAAAAGAAAAAGAAAAAGAAAAAGAAAAAGAAAAAGAGAGAAAAAAAGAGAGAGAAAAAGAAAAAAAAAGGAAAAAGAAAAATAAAAATAAAAGAAGAAAAAAACATAAAAAAGAAAAATAAAAAGAAGAAAGAAAAAGAAATAAAGAAATAAAAAGAAATAAAAAGAAATAAAAAGAAATAAAAGAAATAAAAAGAAAACGGAAAGAAAAATAAAAGGAAAAGGAAAGAAGAAAAAGAAGAAAAATAAAAACAAGAAGAAAAAAAACCAAGTCTAGAAAAATATACCAATGAATACAGCCTTTAGGTATAATTGAATATGGAGATAGTGACTGATATTATTAGGGGTACCTAGGCACCCCTGGACCGCATTTGAGTGCAGTAAACCCAAATTTGGGAATGTTTCAAGAATACATATATTGTGATACTATTGGACCTCAAGATGTACTTGTAAAATGTGCTGCAAATTCTGCCTATTGGAAAAATAAAGTATTTTCACAAATTGTACACAATTCACTTTCTCATTAAATAATTTTTCTCTCAACCCAAAATTAAGTACACTTTGCAGTTTTTTGAAACAGTTGGATTGAATAATAAAACCAATTGAGATTTCGTTTTCATGATGGGAACATTGGCAAGCGGAAGCCCCCTGATTTCAACATGGCTGAATTAAAGGAATAACTTGATATTTCTGTTAATAAAGATGAGGCAGAAGCTAGGGATTTGGGAAAAAGAACATTAGAAGGCCCAATTTCATCCTCATCTAGGCTGAAATTTGATAAAAAAGATTGTTCACAACTCCAATTGACTTGAGGTGGTTGGTCACATTTCATAAGCCATTTGACTAAAACTGAATTGGCTTGATGGATACTAATGTAAACATTGTGGCTGTAACTATTTTAATATTTAACTATGGGGTGCAAGACCTTTGAACCTCCTCGGTGAAGGCCTTTCCTAGTAAACAAGAAGCTGAAAAATATTTTCAAAAATGGGCATCCATGCATGGCTATGCTCTGACAAAATTCAAGTCAAAGAGAAAAATATAAGTAAACCTAGCTCACAACACATATGGAGCATACAAGGGGCTTTTGCTCACAGAAACTCAGTGGGTTTCCAGTCAAAAATCAGTGGAGCAATTTAGTTAGAGGCCCTTTTCTTGGAACATCCTGAGTCTATAAAACTTTGTAAAAAACTCAATCATATTTCTTTGTTGGATTGAACTTGTGAAAGGAATAGGTAAAATATTGTCACACAACTACCCCACGTACTATAGGGAAAGCTAAGCTTATTGTGAGCACAAATTGGAGAGGCTTAGTGCAAGGGATATATGCAAGATGGCAAGGCTAACTGCAAAGTCCAAATTGACGCCTTGATGGCTCAAAAAATATCAAGAGAGATGAATTCTTACAATGGGAGGAAACCAAGGAAAAGCCCAATGTGATGACTTTTCTTTAGTAAAATTCAAGAACATATGAAATCAACCAACTGAGGAGACCATCTTGAGGTAGGTAGCATAACCCTTATAAGTTAATGAAATGGTACTATATACAACCTGATAGATCGTCATCTACAGCTATAGAGCAATGAACAAATGAGTGACAGGAATTGAATGGGAAAATGAAATAACAGTGAAGTTTTTTCCAAGGTCATAGAAGAGGTGAGAGACAATAAAATTTGATATTACAAGATGAAATGGGTCAGATATGGAAGGAATGAAATGTGAGGAATGTGAAAATGAATGGATGTGGTTATGCAGGGAAGGGAGCTAGTCTTTTTGTGGAACTATACACTTATGTGGAAATCTTGGCAAAAGTGCAAGCTAGTTTTTGTGTGAAAAAGAATGGAATGTCAAGGGCTAATGATACCCAGGGGTATAAGAGAGAAGCTTTAATTGATATTCAAACAGATTTGGAGTTAACTGGGAATATTTGCAATTATAGAATGAGTTGCCAAGATTGGGGGGGGAGGAATTACACAGGCTGGAGGTAGTAAGTGGAAGGCACCATTGATTTTGTGTTAATTTGTGTCACAGTTATTTGACTGAGGTAGATAGTACTGAGGAAAAGGATATTTTGAGATCAAGAAGAGAATGACCCTTAACCTTGGAGAATTCCAAATATACTGCTATTGCATGTTGTAGGAATGACAGCCAACAGAAAAACATTTACCAATACTTTTTTTATAACAAAGGGAACTTAGTAGTTCTACAGTTGGTAGTTGAATGAACTGAAGGAGTTTGTTTATGATCTAGAGAGGCTTCCAAAAGTCTTTGTGACAGAACATAAAAATCTCTTATTTGTTCCATTGAAAATAGTTTCCCTGATTCATGCAGACAGTTGTGCTCTTGGAACTTGTCTATAAATATCCAAGAAAACTAAATATTTGGCTTCAGTAATTATGCTGAAGGATGGAAAGGTTTTAATTCTCTGTGAGGAAGGTATGGGGCCTTTCAAAACAGGGGGAATTTGAAGTCAATGATGTGGAACTCAGAGTAGGCCAATTTATTGCTTCTTCTGCTCATTGCTTTTTCAAATTCTTTTGTTGAAACTTGTACACAGTGTTTTTTAGAATACCTTCAGGATGTGCCTGATTATATGGACAAAAAAATTTCCCTATAAAAGATACTTTTGTAACAGTGTGGATTTGTTTTGACCCTGAATTGGGAAATAAAACAATATCTTGATTAGAAGTGGCCCATGCAACTTTCAAAAAATTACTTTTATGATATTTGGGGAAAATTTTGGATGTGTGTAAGAACATTTATGCAACCATTGACAGCCAAATCAAATTAGTTAATTAATCTCTCAACAACTCTTGAATAAATATAGGAACATTTCTTCCAAAATAACTGTTACCTTTGTATTACAAACTGTCAACTGAGGCAATTCAACTCATTGTGGAACAATTCAAGAAGTTCAAGGGTCTTCATGATGGAAAAGTGTGCACCAAGTCATTTTCCAAGGCAAAGGGTTTGCCCTGTTCCCACATATTACCAGAATTACTAGCCTTGAGAGGATCATTTTTGCCTGAGGATGTTCTTCCTCAGTAGAGGTTAGAATATATCCCTTCGAGTTCAGTGATTTGGATTGTTGGATTGTTGAAATTTCTTTTTGTTGAAGGCTTTTGATTCCTACTTTGTTTACTAATGACAGATTCTTTTGCTTTTTGAAATCCTGAAACCAATAAAGTGCTTGACTTGTTGCAATGGTTTGACAAGCTTGGTTCAATTTTCCTGGGAAAACCTGAAGAATTTAAATTTAATAATTTAAAGTCCCTGGTAAAGCATGCAAACAATTTGGTTGCTAAGCCAAGGCTTGATCCAAAATTCTTACAATCCAGCCACATCCAACCCAACTTTAAAGACACCTCATGTGAACTTTCAATATTTTGGCATGTGGAAAGGTACATTAGGAAGAAAAGATAGGCTACAAGAGCACCAAAAAGTCCAAAAATTGTAATTCTTTTATTTTGAGAAGTTTTATATTTTAGAGTTTAATGAACTGGTGTAGAAATGATCTTTATGGTCCACTTCAGGCTCAGAATCTGAATTTCAGAGCTTGGAGGAAGAGACTGAAATTTAATTAGGATCTATTCATTTGGAATCAGAATCCTTTTCTGAGGAGGAAGAAGAAGTGGAGAAGTCAACCAAGAGCTCATCTCTGGTGAATATCAATTTCACTAATGTAATTAAAATTTTGGCTAAATGATTTTTGATAATAGAAAAAAAATCAGAACAAATCAATCAAATACCTGACAACTTACATAGGTCCTTGGATGAGGTTTGGGATCCGGTTGGTCATGGCAATTGTGGATGTAGGGTTATTTCTGAATCACTGGGGTAAAATGAAAATGGATGGCTCAAATTTCAAAGGGAAATAATGCAAAAATTGAGGAAACATAATGCATGCTTTGCTAAGATACTTGAAGGGATCAATGAGGTTTAAACAATTGAAAAAAACAATGATTTTAAAGACATTAATGAATATATTCCCTCTTGAAAACTGCTTTGAAAGTTAGATACAGGTCAAATGATAGCAGATAATTATGCATGAACAGTTTTTTTCATTTTATTGGCTTCATTTTTTCCTATTCTCCTATGAAATGGGTGTGAATAAACCATGGGATGCCATCTTCATTACCTTTTTCAACAAAAACCACTGGTTTCATCTATTACTTGCAGGAGAGATGATTTCAATCCTGCCTATTGCATCATAAAAATTATTCTTGGACTTCAAAGAAAGCTTCTGGTTTGATTTATCATTGCAAAGATCAACTGTATTAGTATTCTCATTAATAGGGCTCCATTTGGCAACCTGGGTGTAACTTGCCCCGCCACACCAAAAAGAATTTACACCCTGCATGTACTAGATGCAACATAAATGGCTGTTTGAAAATCTGTATGTGTGCATTTGGATTTCCATACACACTGTATCTTACAGCCTGCATTTCTGCTGGGGATTAACATACAGGGTTGACCCTTTAAATATTTTGGGAAGAATTTTCTTTTGGGCCTCTTATGTGGCCATATATACATAAACATAAATGTCCGCAGTTGCCAAATGCAGCCTAAACATCATATCATTTCATCATGTGGTTTTCCATTTCATCATTTGGGTTTGGTCTATCATGTACTTCTGAAGATGAACTTGTAATTCTATGAATAGAAAGGGTTATCACATTTTGAACATAATTATGTTGAGTGTTTTGAGTTAACATCATTATCTTGAGTTTTTTGAATGATATTTTATTTTTAATTCAGTTCAACTTATGTGGGGATGATCCCATCATTAGGATTATTTTTACTTCTTATGATGGGACCAGCTTAACACAATTTGACCTTTTTTTTTGTTGTTTTTAATCTAGAGCTAGTCCATTGAGATGGACTTCTATCAAGACCATCTCAACAGGACTAGCCCTATCTTTTGGGGGGGTTGATTTATTTTTGCGCTAGTCCAATGAAATAAGTTCAAATTTTGTTGGGCTGAGCCCATCATAAGAAGTATTTTTACTTTTTATGATGGGATCAGCCAAACATATTGTAAGAAGTTATTTTTTGAAGGGTTTTCCTTTAGGGCTAGTCCATTGAGGTGGACTTACATTCCTACTTTTAAGGGTTGATTGATTGGCTTCATGGAATGATAATAATTACATTTATTTTTTTATTATGATTTAGCTGAATTTTGTTTAGATGGAATCCAATTTCTTTTTTAAGATACAATTGAAATTTTTGTATTTGATTGTAATTTATCAAAGGTTAATGTTAAATTCACGGCTCATTGAGCTGTGGAAATGGTTCAAATTTGACCAAGTGGCACGCCACATTGTCCAATTGAAGCCGTGTTCAACCCCCCACGGCTCAAAGAGTTGCATGGCCCACCGGGCCTGGTCAAACAGCGTGTCCACAGGACTACAGTCAAGTGGTGCAGAGTTGTACACAGCTCAAATTTAGTTTTGTGGAACCATGTACAACCCCCCACGTCTCAAAGAGTCATGCGGTGTGGAAACAAGAGAGGTGATACCCCCCAAAGTTATCCTCAAGTTCCGGAAGTTATTGGTCTAAGGGTCTGTAAGGTGATTGGATGCGATGAGTTTGAGAATAGAGAGAGCAATGAAAAGATAAATTCCTCCCTTCCAATCCTTCCAATACCATTCCCTGGTCGTCTGGTGATGATGATATATGATATGATATCTATCTATACAGTAATGATCCAACCCTGAGTTAAGATTGAGGTGTTTTTGAGTCCTCCCTCTCAACCCTAACCTAGGAACAACCAGAAGCAACAAGATAGATGAAATATGACCCCAAGTACAGAAACCTAGCTCCACCCTAACCCTACCCTGTACCGCCCGCCCCATCCAAAACCCTCCCCTTTAATATCACATATGTCTGGTTTGTCCTTCTCATGGCGCAGCCCTCCGCCACGCCCGACTCAGAGCCCCCCGGGTTTATCCTTCTGCGCAGGTCCGCCAATCCTGCAACCCGTGAGTCGGCGCACGCTTATGCCTGCGCCCTACTCAGAGCCCCCTGGGTTTATCCATCTGCGCCCAACCGCGGATCTGGCAATCCTTGAGTTGGCCCGCGCTTATGCCCGCGCAAACCTCCCCAGCGTGTATAACCCCTGATTTCCCCGCCCTTGCCTTCTGGACTAGCCACCTGCAAGCTTGGTTGGGCCGGCTCCATCACTTGGTCCAAGTTTCCTGGGCGGGTTGCAGCCCGCAATGCAGCTCCCAATCCAAGGTTATAAATATGACACCACAGCGGCCCACCCAGCCTGGTCCGCCAGCATGTTGGCTTCCACACAACTACAATTGAATTGTGTTGAGCTGTACAGGGCTCAAATGTAGTTGTGTTGCTTCGAAAACGCCACTGGACCGCAGTGAGCCAAAAAAAATGGAATGAAAGGGCACTAACATAACCCATTAATCAAATAAATCTTCCAAAAAACAGGAATCAACCAAAAAATCAAAGAAATCAAAAAATGTTGATTTTTGGGTTGAAAAAAAACAAATAAATATATAAATAAATAAAAAACAAAAAAAACTGGGACTATCCAATGGACAAGCCCCAAAGTAAAAAGACCCAAAAAAACAAGTAACTGGACTAACCCTAAATTGAAAACACCAAACAAAATCACAAGCAACTTCAATAGCCCTAAATTAAAAACACCAAAAAAAAGACAAGTCACCGGACTAGCCTCAAATTAAAAACAAAAAAAAAGACAAGAAAGTGGACTAGCCCTAAAATAAAACACAAAGAAAATAATTTCAACTTGTGTTAAGCTGATACCATCATAAGGAGTAAAATACTCCTTATAATGGAATCAGCCTAACACAAGTTAAACTAACTTACCATCAAACTCTCATTCAAACAAGAAAATAAATAAATAAATAAATATCAAAAAAAACTGGGACTATCCAATTCACTTGCCATAAAGTAAAAAGACACAAGAAAAACACAAGTAGCTTGACTAAAAAACCAAGAAAAATCACAAGTAACTGAACTATCCCTGAATTAAAAACAACAAGAAAAAGACAAGTAACTAGAATAGCCCTAAAATAAAAACACCAAAAAAAAGACAAGTAACTTGAAGTGCCCTAAATTAAAAAAACCAAAAAAAAAACAGTTCAACTTGTGTTAAGCTGATCCTATCATAAGGAGTAAAATACTACTTATGATGGAATCAGCCCAACACAAGTTGAACTGACTTACCATTAAAAGAAAAGTAACTTGAAAAGCCCTAAAGTAAAAACACCAAAAAAAACCAATTCAAATCTCATTCAAAACACTCAATATAATGATGTTAACTCAAAACACTCAACATAATTATTTTCAAAAAGTGATAACCCTTTATATTAATATAACTCATTAGCTGCATTAGAATTACAATTTATATGAAAAACAACGGGGAAATGAAGTCAAATTCTATAATCTCTATAATATAAAATACATTTGCAGTTGATCTTTGAGATGATCAACACAACCAGAGGCTTTTCTAAAAATCAAGGAATGCGGTTTTGCTGCAATTGGCAGGATTGGAATCATTTCTCCCTCAAGTAATAATAGAACCCAGTGGTTATTGTTTACAAAGGAAATGAAAATTTGATCTGATTGATAAGCAACACCATTTTTCATTGGAGTACAAGTATCACATGAAACCAATTAAATGAAACATATAAGTCTGGAATATGTGTCTGCTATGATTTGACCCATATCTAATCTAGCCAGCCATTTTGAGGAGGGGAAATGTTCATTGATTTCTTCAAAATCAATTCTTTGTTTAATCTTTTCAACCTCCTTTGCACCACCTAGCATCTTAATGTAGCATGCTTTATGTTTCTCCAATGTTTTTATCATTGCTTTTCTCACTTTAAACCAACCATGTTCTTCATAACCAAGAGAATTAGCAATAACTCTAAATCCACAATTGCCACCTCCAATTGGATCCCAAATCTCACCCAAGAACTTACAGAATTTCTTGGGTATTTTATTGAGGTATTTGACTTTTGGTTCCTATCATGAAAACTCACTTATTATTAATTTATTTAATCAGATCAATTGAATAAATATTAACCCAAGATGAGCTTCTGTTAGAGATTTTCTGCATGTTCTCTTCTTCTGAAGAGGATTCTGATTCCAAATCAAGTGAGCCCAATTCACTTTTGGTCTCTTCCTCCAAACTATACAACTCAGATTTAGATTCTGCCAAATTTTACTAACAATTCATCATTAGTTAGTAACTAAGTTCATTAAACCAAAAAAATGAACATATCCCAAAAGAAAAGACTTACAATCTTTTGTCTTTTCTTATTTGGATACCTTCTGCTCCTTTTCCCTCCTTGAATTGTTTTTCAACACGCTCAAACCAATATGGTTCTTGCCGCGTATCTGTCAATTTTGGCAGGCCCCTAATTGATTGTAAGACTTTAGGCTCAAGTCTTTGCTTTGATCAATATTTTGTAATTATCAAAATGATATACTTCAATAGGCAGCTTTGATCATGATCTGGAGATTCAAAGATCATTGCATTCACCTTTTCACATGAATGATGAATGCTTAGTATTTCATCACATTGCACTTGAAAAATTCAAAGGATCAACCATTAGTTAATTAGGAATCATCAATCAAAATGAATTAATCAAAAAGCATTAATCACATAGTGATTTGAATGATCCAACTTGAACAATCCAACTTAAGCTAACTTACAGAGCTAGAACTTCAAGTTTCATAGTCCAGCCTTCACTGATAATGAACATCTTTTGGTACCATGGATCCTCTGAATGCTAGACCGTAACCTGTTTTGTAGGAACAGGGCAAACCCATAGTCTTTAAATATGACTTGGTGCACACTTTGCCATCATGTTCACGTTTGAACTTCTCCAATTGTTCCCTAATAATCTGAATTGCATCTAAAGAAAATTTGTAACCCAATGGTCACATTTCAGGTGGAAGAACTGTCCCTAACTAAATTTGAGAGTTATAAAGTGATGCATGAACCAATTTAATTTGATTCAAAACTTTTCGGTCTTGGCTTTTCAAAACATCCAAAATGTTTACCAAAGGTATTCCAAGGAATTTTTTGAGAGTTTCATGGGCCCCTTCAACCAAAGATGTTGTTTTGTTTCCAAAATCTGGGTTTATACAAGTCTACGCTGTTTCAAACCTCTCTTTGATAGGGAAAATGTTATTTTCCATATACTTGAGTACATCCTCATAGTCTTTCAAGAAACACTATAAAAGCCAAAAGTTCAGAACCCAAAACTAGGAAGAATAAGAAGCAGTGATTTGGAACTAATCTGAGTTCTGCATCATTGACCTTGGCCTCCTCCGTGGTCTTTGAGGCCCCTTACTTTGCCCACAGAGTCATAAAGCTTTTCCATCCTTCAATTCCATTTCAAAAGCCCTCTTTAAAGTTTTCTTGTATTTGTTTGGACAAGTTCAAATTGCAACATTGTTTTGATGACTCAGGGAAACTAGATTTAATAGCACAATTCAGAGCTTTTTCACAGTCCGTCACAAAGGCTTTTGGAAGTCTTTCAGGATCACTGCTAACTCCTTTAATGCATTTACAGACCAAATGTAGAATTCAAACGTCTCTTTTGTTATAAAAACAAGAGATTTTGTAAAAGTTTGCCAATTGGCTGTCATCCCTACAGCATGCAATAGCGGGATTTTGTACTTATTTGTCTTATATGTACAATCCAACATAGCAATATGAGGGAATTGTTTTGAAAGCTTTACTGCCTCAGGATGTGATAAGTACAGGGCCTCCAAGTTCCTCTCTCCACTGAAATTTGACTGGTGAATTAACCTTGTTTCTTCACCCTGTTCATAGAGTACCCCCATAACACTCTTCTACTTTAATTCTGCAATTGTTACCTTCTGCTTAGTGTTATAGATTGTTTAGTCATAAAAATAATCCCCTCCATCAATCTTGCTCAATTTCCACTTAAGCTTCAATGCATCAAGACCATCATTTATGCCTTCTATTAGATTGTCTAATGCCACCCCCATAATTCTCCTCAGTTGAGGATGCACAGAGGGATGTTGAGATGGTTGATGGTAATGTTGGGTTTCTTTGTAGGATATTTGCCACAAGGAATCTGCCTTTGTGGGACTTGCATGGATTTAAAACTTGCAACCAACCTTTTTTGTGTGAGTTTTTCTAGACTTTTTGGTAAGAAGTTTGCCTGAATAGGAATCATGGAAATCAAAGTTCATATCCACATATTTATCTTTCTTTGAGTTGAAAAACATCAGAGAGTAACCATGGTTCATAGCCCATGTTTGAAAAGAGTTTTGGGCCTCTTCCCTAGTAGGAAAAGCTCTCACAGGAGGTGGGTCAAGTGTATCTGGAACCAATTCAATGGTTAGGTTTTGTAGTTTCATAGGTACAGGCACCCCATAAGTTAGTTTCAATCAAATTTAATCTTGAAAAGACCTCCATAAAACTAAATTTTACTCTCAACCAGAGGTTGCATCCCACTGTGAAACAACCTTTTCCTCAATTGTCACCCTTGATGAGGATTACATTGGGGCTTCCAATGTTCCATTACCTGAATCCTTTTTTTCCTTTTCCAAAGATTTTTTTGTTTGCACTATCAATTTAGATCTTCCACGCAGCCATGTCAGTAGAAGGAGGGCTTTCCACTGTTCCCATTCAAAAAAATGCAATGGTATACTTCAGTATATAATCCAACTTTCAATTGAAAAAAAAAGTCTGCTCACTTTTGAGTTGAGAAAGAATTGTTAGCAGAATTTTATATGATTTCAATTTTCACTTTAATTTCCCCTTGGTTTCACTTTGAGGTCACTTTGAAATCACTAGGTGTGGAACAAAAGTCCCACAAAGTATGACTTGATCCCAAATTTGGGTTGAGGGAACCCAAGTGTGGTCCAAGGGGTGCCCTAAATTGTGGCACAACTTTGGGGGTGTCACGCACCCCCAAAAATTGCGGTTTTGAGCCATGTATGGGGGTACACCGCTCCGAATTGCTGTTTTTGGGGGGTAAACGGCTCCTATATGTTGGTATTCAAGTAATTGCTCAAACTAGTTCCTCAAACTATTGTCTTCATTCTTATTTTCTCTGTCTCTCAGTTTATTTTCCATTTTATTATTTTCTATTTTATTTCTTTCAATGGTTCTCCTCTCAAACCGCTGTCTTCATTCTCCCCCATGCGCGTACCTCATAATCAACCGCTGCCAAAGCTACAATCCTGAAGGCCTGCAAGTCTGCTCCCCAGGATCTTGCAAACCTCTTTCTTCATTCATCCCAACGCGCTATCACTCACATCAACAACCAGTCCTCATTGACTTCAATAAGTTCAACCACCAGCTACGGGTACAGCTCAAGCTCAAGCTCACCAAATCACCAACACCAAGAGTATCACACCGGATCAACACTCTCTTAAGCTTACTTTCTCCTTTTCCTTTTCTCCATTACTGCTTCTGTCTAGTCAACATGCTATCTGGTCCTTTTAAGGTGTCTACTCAACCAAAAGATTCTTTTCCTTGATCACTCCTTACTGAAATAAAACTTCCTTTTAATTCTGTTAACCTTTCATATTTACAGTCCCATCTCACTTACTGGACCAGATAGGCTCTATGTCCGACTCAGAAGAACAACCTCATCCGTAAAAGCTCAACTTCCCCCTTCTAAATGACTCAAACTTCACATCTTGGAGTCTCAGGATCAAGAGCTATCTTTGCAGGAAAGGGCTTCTCAAATTGACCGTTGAACCCCCTTCATCACCCATGACCGGGCCTCAAAAGAAGAAGATACACAAAGCCGCAGACATAATCATCCAACATCTTCGCAAATCTGCCTTTGAATCAATTGTCAATGACAACAACAATGGAAATCCCCACGCCATCTGGAAGGCAATTCTTGAACAATACGCCTTGCAATCCTCAAATAATTGCGGCCGCATCTGGCTCAATTTCATCTGCTATCTCTTCAAAGGTGATCTAATGACCTACATCAAGGACTGCAGAAAACTCATGAACAAACTCACATTTGTGAGCTTCAAAGTTCCCCCTGATATCCTCAGCTACACCATCTTTGCCAAACTTCCCAGCTCATTCTACCACATTGTTGACTCTCTGATTCTCAATGACTCCCTCCTTCAGAATCCAACTGGGAGCTTGAACAAGCTTTGCAAGGTACTTCACCTTGAATCCTCTTGACTTCCCAACGCCCACCCTAACTTTAGATACTACACCATCAGTCTCACTACACAAGTACACAGCAAAGAAAAATCCCAAGAACCCCTGCTCAAAAGTACACCACAACCGCTTAGCCAAGCACCCAGAAAGTAAATGTTGGTTTGTTCATCCCAACCTCAGACCTGAATGGAACAAGACTCCCTCATCTAATCTCCACTCAGTCAATGAAAGCCCAGCCGCCAAAGTTGAAAGCAACTCCAAAGGCACCAAGCTTCACTTCAATGCTCAAATTTACCTGTTGTCCAACAGAAAAGACTCCCACCTTCCAGTCCTGGACTCCGGCACAAGCCACCACATAGTCAATGATCCTCAGATTCTGTTTGAGTGCACTCCCATCCATCTTGAGGTAGGAACAGGCTCTCCAAAAAACTCTCTTACAAATACACATTCTGGATCAGCTAAGCTCATCAATCATCTTGGCTCAACAATCATCATTTGAAATGTTCTACTCATTCCGTCTATTAACCGGTGTCTTATCTCCCTCACCCAACAAAACTTGTCTAAGGCAAACTTCTCAAAAGTTGGATATTCAGGGTTTGAAGTGAAGCTGGATAAGATCAGTTTTTTAGGCACCACAAACAACAAATTAACGGAACTCTGAAGAACCAAATTTCTGTGATGCAACCAGTCCACAATTCTCCTCAAGGCTTTGGAAAATCTCTGTCATCTGCGTCTTGGTCACCCTAGTACTCAATCCCTCAAGACCCTTAACCTATTCTCCCACGGCTCTGAAACTTGATCCACCGTCTGTCAAATCTGCAAGACTTGCAAGCAAGTCTCAACTCACTTCAATCATAAATTCAAAAGGGCCACCAACCTCCTTGAAGCTTTCCATCTGGACTTTGTTGGACATTTCTTCATCACCTCAAACTTGGGATTCTCCTACTTTCTCTCCCTCATGGATCAGTTCTCCGGATATTTCTCCTGGGCCCTCCTCAAACAAAAAAGTTAGGCTGTTTCTGCTATCAAAGATTTTTTGGCTCGAGCCAAGCATCAAACTGGGCACACCGTGAAGCTTCTGATCTCTGAAAAGGGTGGAGAGTTCATCTCCTCCAATATTCACTCCTTCTGTCTCAAAACAGGAATCAGTCAGCATTTCTCTCCCCCTTACACTCCTCAGCAAAACGGACTAGCCAAGAGATTGAAATTGCCTTATTTTGGAGAAGGCACGCTTCCTGCTAAATCAAAGCAACTTAATGCTCAAATTCTGGGATGAGGCTGTCAACAGCTCTACCCACATTCTTAATGCTCTCCCTTAAAGGTCCCGTGGCAACATTGTTCCTTACAACATTTGGCACAGACAATTGTTCAACCTCAACTGCTTACAGCCATTTGGTTGCGCCTCCTTTGCTACCATTCCCAAAGCTGATTGAACTTTCAAACTCCTCCCCACCAGCAAAAGATCTATTCTGCTTGGTTACGTCAATGAATTTTTGTCATTCAGACTGCTTGACCTGGACTCCTCCAAAATCTTCATCTCCGCAAACACGTCATTTGACAAGCTCTCCTTTCCTTCTCTATCCAGCTTGAAATCATCCCCCTGTTCTAAAAGCTCCAAACTCATGCTGACTCCTTTTTCTCCTCCCCCTCCTCCCACCAAAAACTCTTCAGACCTCCCTTCTGTTCCTCTTCCTTCTTCCCCGAATTCTTCCGCTGTCCCTCCTGCCATCTCTCCTCCTGCGCCTGTATTCTCTCATACCTCTCCTCATTCTATCACCCCATCTGCTGTCAATTCTTCTCTCCCCGCTCATCAACTGTCTCACGACAGGCTAACTAAAAACAATATTATCCCTTATCCATGTTGTCCTAACTCAAAAATAGGTCTTCCCGCCATCTATCTCATTGTCAACAATAGCTATTCTGACCCCAAGTCAGTCCAGGAGGCTCTCAACTCCAAATACCAAGAAGAATGGCTTGAAGCGATGAAGCACAAGGAGCTCAAACTGCTCAATTATCAAGTCTGGGAAGAATCTAGCCTTCCTGATTTCAAGGTAGGACTCAAGTGCGTATGGGTCTTTTGAACAAAACAAGATGATCAAAATTGGATTGTTGAGTTCAAAGCCCAACTATGCTTTCAAGGCTTCAGCCGGCAGTATGGCATCAAACTCACCTCTAACTTCTTGCCCACTGGGGAAAAGAACTCCCTCTGTATTCTCATTGCCCTTGCTGCCCATCTAAAACTGAAATTCCACCAAGTCAATGTGAAAGCCACTTTTCTAAACGCTCCACTGCGCGAAGAAGTCTACCTCACTCCTCCCCCCTACATCTCCGTGGCTAGTGGCAAGCACTTCAAGCTAAAGAAGGCCTTTTACGGTCTCAAGCAGGCACCAGTGGCCTGGTATGAAACACTAAGCAGCTGGATACTTGATCTTGGTTTCCACAAGAGCAAGGCGGATCAATGTTTGTTCTGGAATGACTGCACCTACCTTTACGTTCATGTTGACAATATTGCAATATTCAGCGACCAACCCAAAGTTTTGGTTTGCCAACTCAGCTCCAATTTCAAAATAAAGGACCTTGGACCGGCCTCTGTACTTCTTGGAATGAATCTCAGTCACCTACCAAATGGATTCAAGCTCTCTCACAGCTTGTACATCAATCAAGTGTGTGCACAATATTTGCTTACGCCGCACAAATTGTTCTCAACTCCCTTCAAACCTCACAGCAAGCTATAAGCCTCAAGCAAGGAAGACCATGAGGAGTTTCTACAGCCGGGAGCTTACTACAGAAAGATTGTTGGGGAGCTAAATCATATCAGTGTATGCACAAGACCCAACATTACTTTTGCTGTCAACTATCTGTCTCAATTCCTTGTCAAACAAAATCTTCACCACTTTCAAGCGGCCCTACACATCCTCCAATACCTCCAGCACAGCTCAAGCCACGGAATAGCTTTCATCTCCTCCTCATCTGCCCCTCACCTTGAAGCGTATGTTGATGCCGACTGGGAAACCTGTCCCACCACTAGGAGGTCAGTCTCTTGGTTGTTTGTTTGCTGGCTTGGAACTGTCATCACCTGGAAATGCAGGAAGCAGCCAAACATATCCTTATCCACCACTGAAGCTGAATGCAAGGCGCTTGGCGACGCCATCAAGGAAGTGAGCAGGGTGAAATTTCTCATGAGCAAGTTCTTCCCGGGAGAAGCGGCCAGACCAGCCATCATTCACAAGGACAAAAAAGGCTGTATTAAACTAGCGCTTAACCAAGCTAACCACGCCACTTTCCACAAAAAAACACATGGAATTGCGGTTCCACTATGTACGTAGGGAAATTATCAAAAACACTGTCAAGATCCAGAAAGTATCTTCCAAGAAGAATCTGGCAGATTTTCTCACCAAACCGGTAACCCAAGTAGTGCTTTGCAGCGCCTTGGAAGCTCTCAACATATCAAAATAATTTGAGCAAGGGAGGCTGTTGGTATTCAAGTACTTGCTCAAACTATTTCCTAACACTATTGTCCTCATTCTTATTTTCTTTGTCTCTCAGTTTATTTTCCATTTTATTATTTTCTATTTTATTTCTTTCTATGGTTCTCCTCTCAAACCACTTTCTTCATTTTCCCACACGCGCGTACCTCATAATCAACCGCTGCAAAAGCTCCAATCCTGAAGGCCTGCAAGTCTGCTCCCCAGGATCTCTCAAACCGCTGTCTTCATTCACCCTGACGTGCTATCACTCACATCAACAACCAGTCCTCATTGATGTCAATAAGATCAACCACCAGCTACTGCTACAGCTCAATCTCAAGCTCACCCAATCACCAACATCAAGAGTATTACACCAGATCAAGATTCTTTTATGCTTACTTTGGTCTTTTCCTTTTCTCCATTACTGCTTCTGTCTAGTCAACACGCTATCTGGTCCTTTTAATGTGTCTACTCAACCATGTTTCTTTTCCCCTGATTCTTTTCCTTGATCACTCCTTACTGAAATCAAATGTCCTTTTAAGTCCCTTAACCTTTCACTATACAACCCCCCCGGGGGTTGCGCGTGTATGGAAAGGCTTTTTTTAGTTGTCTATGGGCCTCCACGGCTTATTTGAGCTGTGCAGTGCCCTAAACAACCCCCACAAGACTGGATTCTTGAATTTATCATCACCCTTTATCAAAATATTCTCTTGAATTGTATTTCATTTCAGGGATGTATTGTATTTACATTGTTTCTTTTTATTTTTATTCAACCATTTTAATTTTTCCATTTTTCTGTTTTTTTAGGCACAATTTTTTGATTTTTTTAGATTTTTTGATAGTTTATTTTTATTTATTTCTAGGGCCATGAATTGGAGTTGTAAACTTTCAAAATAAAAATTCCAATATTTTTCCATATTTTTTTAATATTTTTTTGGGTGATGATTAATTCATGGCTCAAATGAGCTGTGTACACAATTTATTTGAGCCGTGTGGGATGGCTACATGGCTACATTTGAGAAATTTAGAGCTCCAAACGGCTCAAGTGCGGGAGGGCTGGACTCTAGGCAGCCTGGGACTGCCATATGGTGTCCACACGACTACATATGAGCCATGTAGAGCCCCACACATCTTGAATGTAGGCGTGATTCTGTGCAAAATGGCAATAAAACTACATTCAAGCTGCGTTGGGCTCTACATGGCTTGATTGAAGTCCTGTAGCCTGGTGGAACAACTAAAATTCTGGTGGCCCATAAAAAAAAAGTAAAAAGTAAAAAGTAAAAAATAAATAAATAAGTATAAATAAATAAATAACAATAAAAAACAAAAAAACTGAAGAAAACCAACCAGTTGCCTTCCAACTTGACTAGCCTTAAAGTAAAATGGCCAAAAAATATAAGAAGTCTTTTGACAAGCCCTGAAGTCAAAGTTTCAAAAAAAATACAAGTCATTTAAACAGCCAAAAAATACAAGAAGTCTTTTGACCAGCCCTAAAGTAAAAACACCAAAAAAAAACAAGTTCAACTTGTTTTAAGCTGATCCCATCACAAGCTTAGCTACAAGTTAAGCTTGTGATGGGATCAGACCAAAAAAAGTTGAACGGAATTACCATTAAAATCACATTTAAAACACTCATCATGATGATTTTAACTCAAAACACTCATTGTAATCATGTTCAAAATGTGATGACCTTTTATATTAATAGAATTACAAAATCAGCATCAGAACCCAAACCCAAACAATGAAATTGATATAAAATTTAGAATACAACTCAAGTTGATCTTTGAGGTGATCAACCCAACAAGATGATTCTTTAGAAACCAAGGAACAGGGTTTGGAAACCATGGGCGGGATTTTAATTACATCTCCCTTAAGTAAAAGCTTCACCCAATGGTTATTTTTAATGAATAAAATTAACATAGGATCTGATTGGTCTTTTACACCCACTTTCATAGGAGTAAAAGTACAACATGAATCCCATGAAATGAAAAATATTGTTTTCCATAAGTAACAGCTATTATTTGACCCATATCTATTTTTGAAAACCATTTTAAAGATGGAATTGTTTCATTGATGGAATTGAAATCAAGTCTTTTTTTCTATATTTTTAACTTCTTTACTTCCACCAAGGATCTTAGCATAGCAATTCTTATTTTTCCTCAATTTTTCAACCATTTCTTTCCAAAATTTAAGCCATAAATCTTCATCTTACCCAATTAAGTTAGCAAAGACTCTAAAAACACAATTTCTATCACCAAAAGGATCCCAATTCCCACCCAAGAACTTATGTAAGTTCATGGGTATTTTATTGAGGCAATCCACTTCCCAAAATCAAAACATTGTTATCCCAAATTCTAAACTCATTAAAGGATTCAAAACTCACCAAATATGAGCTTCTGTTTTACTCATAAATGTCTTCTTCTTCATGCTTTAAAAATGAATTGGATTCCAATGGCACCAAAAATGATGAAATTTGATTTTTTTCAACTGAAATTTGAAATTCTGATGAAGAGCCTGAATTGGACAACAAAAAATTCACAATCAGTTCATTAAACCAAAAAAAATGAACCTTTCACAAAAGAAAAGACTTAAAATCATTTTTATTTTCCTCTTTGGTGCCCTTCTACTTCTCTTTGCCTTCTTAAGTTCCTTTTCAAAATGTTCAAATCAAAAGTATCTTGCCACACATCTATCAATTTCGGACGTCCTCTGCTAAATTGCAACACTTTAGGTTCAACTCTTTGCTTTGATCAATAGTTGGCCATCTCCTTCATCAAGTGCTTCAGCAGCCCACAATAATCTTTATCAGGATTATTTAAGGTCATTTCATTGAGCTTCTCATGTAACTGAGAATTTATGAGCAGCTCATCAACATCTAAATTTAAAAATTCAAAGGGTCAAATATTAGTCAAGTAAGAATCATCATTGAAATAGCATTAATCAAAAAGCATTAATCACAAACTGATTTGAACAATCCAACTTAAAGCAACTGACAGAACTAGAACTGCAAGGTTCATAATCCAACCTCCACTTAGGATGAAAATCTTCAGGCACAATGGAGCCTCTTGACACTAGTAGGTCACCTATTTGGTGGGAACAGGGCAAACAAATAGTCATTGAGTAAGACTTGGTGGAAACCTCCCCATCATAGTTCCGCTTTAATGTATCTAATTGTTCCCCAACAAGTTTGATTTCTTGTAAAGATATCTTGTATCCCAATGGTAACAGTTCAGTAGGAAGAACTATTCCAAAATTTATTTGAGAGTTGTTAAGCGCAGCCTTAAACAATTTAGTTTGATTGGAAACTGTTCCCTCTAGTTTTCTCCAAAAATCCAAAATTTTCCTGACAAGTTTTCAAGGAATTGTTTGAGATTAGCATGGGCCCCTTCAACCTGATTCCTTGTTTTTTTTACAAAGTCTTGGTTTTTGAAATTCCAATTTGTTACAAATGTCTCTTTGAAAGAGAATGTATTATTATCCATATACTTGAGTACATCTCCATGGCCTGCCAAAAACACTTTAAATAAGTCACAATGTAAGGAACCCAAAACTAGGAAGATTGACAGTAGAGGCTGTGATTTGGCACTTACAGTGCTGCATGATTAACCTCTTCCTCCTCCTTGATTTCTGAGGCCCCATACTTAGCCACAGAGACACAAAGCTTTGCCACCCTTCAATGGCATTATTGAAGGGCACTTTACAGTTTGCTTACATGTTTTTGGACAAGTGCCTTTAAAAGCACTGTCTTGTTGACTCAGGGAATATTTTTTCTGGAGCATGTATCAAATATTTTCCACAGTCCATCACAAATACTTTGGGAATTCTCTCAGGATCATAAGCCACCTTTTTTAGCCCATTTACAGACCAACTGTAGAACTCAAAAGTTTCTCTTGTTATAAGAACAAGAGCTTTTGGGAAAGTTTTCTGGTTTGAAGTAATTTCTACAACGTTGAATAGGGAGATGTTGTACTTATTTGTCTTATAGGTACAATCCATCGTAGATATATGATGGAATTGCTTGGAAAGCTTCAATGACTGAGGGTGAGGCAAGAATAGGGCCTCCAAGTGACCCTCTCCACTTAATTTTGCTTGATGAAACCAACATTAATTACCAATTTGTTGAAAGAGGATCCCCATATAAATTTTCCCCTTTAGTTATTCAAGCACTAACTTACCCTTAGTGTTATAGATTGTTCTGTCATCAACACATTTGCCACCATTGATCTTGCTCAATTTTTTTTTGATTTGAATTTTATTGAGCCCATCATTGAAGCCTTCTTTTAGATTGTCTAAGTCTATCCCAGAGATTCTCCTCACATGATGATGCACTAAGGGGTGTGGGGATGGTTCCTGGTTATTTTGATCATTCTTGTAGGAGATACGCCACAAGGGGTCCCACTTTGTGCAGCTTGCACAGATTAAAAACTTGCACCCAACCTTCCTTGTGTGTGTTTGCCTTGACTGTTTGGAGAGCAATTGCCCAGAGTAAAAACCATGTCTATCACAGGCTAAATCCACATATTGGTCACGCTTTGAGTTGAAAACTGTTAAAGCCAAAACATGATTCATTGCCCATGTTTTACAATAAATTTTTGCCTCTTCCCTAGAAGGAAAAGCTCTAAAAGGCGGTGGGTGAAATGGGTCTGTCATAGTTAAATTGTTATATTGACGGCATTCACTCAATCAGTTTCCAGTTTCAATCAAATTAAATAAGGCAAAGAGCAGTAACATAAAATGTTACTCACCACCAGAGGTTAGTCTATTTCTGAAACATTTTTTTCCTCAATTGTCACCCTTGATGAGGATGCAATTAGGGTCACAATGATTCATTACCCGCATCCTTTGTTTCTGCAGCTTTGTTCATTACACCAATGTATTCCTTGAATGTGGAAATGTCAAAAGGGGGCTTGCCACTGTTCCCATAATGCCAAAAAAATGCAATGCTACTTCATTTTTTAATACAACTTTCAATTGAACAGCAGTTTGCTGACTTTCAAATTAAGAAAGATTAATTTTGTGAGATTTTTAGTCACATTTTCCTAAATTGTTTCTTTAATTTAACTTTAATTTAACTTTAGTGTCACTTTATGATTGCTAGATGTGGTCCAACAGTCCCACATAGTATGCTTTGATCCCAAATTTGGGTTGATGAAATCCAAATGTGGTCCAGGGGGACCCAAAAAGTTTGGCACAACCCCTGGGGTGCTGCACACCCCCCAAAAATGGCTCACGTCCGCAATATACGTGGGTACATGGATTGAATACACCGTATAACGGGGGTATACAGCCTTCCAGGGGTCACGCGTGTTTGAGATGGCCCCCTGGGCGCATGTAGATGCGTCCAAAACGCCCGCAGGCGCGTTTTTCACACATGTATGGGCCCCCACACTTCCATTGGGCCGTGTAGGGCCCAACACAACTCCCACACAGGGGGGAGTTGTGAATTTATCATCACCCTAATTTTTTAATATTATGTATATATATATATATATAGTTTTTGAAACTGTTTTGGTGTTTTTATTTTTATTTTTATTTTTATTTTTTTTATTTTTCATTTTTTATTTATTTTTGTTGATTGTAGGCCTTTTTTTATTTTTTTGGTTTTTTTTCTCAAAACCCTGCAGTCATGAACAAGCCATGAACAGCCATCAACATCTCAGACAGTCTGTGAACCATGCCACACAACCCATTCCATATTGTGAATGGGTTTTGTTGGGTTGCAAATTTAACACTTCCCTATTATAAACCCATTTCTCCAGTCTCTGTAGTTCTTTCTCCTGAGGATAGAGGGCATCAAAATCTACCTCCATCAAGGCCACTCCTAATCATCACCCCAAGATGCAGATGGAATAGATTAAAGAAAAAAAAGAAATTGTTCAAGGCTGAGGATTCCAAGGACACATTTTGGGATCTTGAAACTTGACTAGATAGGCCAGTAGAAACAAGCACTAGATCAAACACTATTCCAAGAAGTTTCCAGAACAATCCTTGGAAACTAACCCATTTAGCTTTAACTCAAGTCCATTCCATTTGACCCCAGACAATGATGCACTTCTTCAATGTCTTCAGACTGATCAAAAAAATCCTAGGAAGCGTTTTAGGGCTGACATTTATTTTTCCCAGCTCTTGCAGTTATTCCTTTTTGGGAAGCTACTATGAAGCTGGCCTAGGCTATTATGGAAACAGACTTTCCACCAATGGTGCAACAATCTATTCTCCCACCCCATGTGGTTATTTTTACACTTCTTATTGGGAAAGTAGAGATCTCCAAACCATGCTGCATTCCTACTTGACCCCCTCAAAGAAAAAAAAACCTTTTGACAAGATATTCACTAACTTAGCCTCAATCGCTTTCTTTTTTTTTTCTTCCATCCTCTCTATTAATTGATTCCCTCTGTATTTCTAAAAATTAATCTTTGATGCAGAAATTCCTCAACTATCACAGGAACCTAATAAATTAAGTCTGGCAACCACCAGAACCTTAGGTCAATGATAAAAACAAGGCCATGAGTTTTTTTTGATTACTTTGAAATCAATTCATATATCTATCCTCACATAAAAGCTTCAAATTAGTTGTATAAACAATTTATTATTCTGCTCTTCATATGGGTTGTTTATATATCTATTCTCCTTCTTTTTTGGGGACTATTGAATTGACTGGGATTGATGAGTGACTATAATTACTTTTGATTTTTTCCTAATGATAAAACTCTCAAAATTCCAACCAGGTATTTTCCATAGACTCAGAAAGCCTCTTTGATTTTAATTTAAGATATCCTGTCTGAAAAATTCTCACATCTTGGTTTTTTTCAAAAACAAGAATCAAAATCAAAATCAAAACTTTGAAGGCCAAACCTTCTTGATGGAGAAATTTTCTGAAGAAGGGGTTATAGATAAACTTGTGTGACATTTTGGGAGTAAATCTTCCCATCCATGAACAAATTACTTGTTCACTCTGACTTGCTCTACTCCAAGAGGAAAAAACAAAATTCCCGTGGGAAGACCCAATTTTCTAGGGGGCTCATTTAAAATGATTGTGGATAAAGATTTTCTTCCTGAAATAGGCAATAAAATTTTCAATGTAACCAATCACCTTGGAAGGTTAGAGAAGAAATAAAATTGCCTTGGGTTGAAAGCCTGACCAGTTCAGGGGTTAAGGGAAAAATCATCCATTTTTTAGACTCTAAGATCTTGCAAATATATGGCTGATTGGAAAGATTGTTTAGTAGGTAGAATTGAGGAGGAGGTGATATTAGGCCAAGATTTGATATAGACAAAGTTCAATAGGGAAGATGGAAAAGGAAAGGAAATAAAACAAAGAGGAAGATGAATTTAGAAAAAAAAATTATACACAATTTACTGGATTGGTATATTGGTTCCTGTTAGATGCAGGGAATTGAGTGGTTAGGTAAGTATGGATAATTTAAAATATTTTTCTTAGGAGTTTTTCATGGGAGTGCTCCTTAGTGGAGTAGAAGAGTGATTCAGTTGAGTGACCTTGTGTTTCCAGGATAATTAAGATTTATGGCTCTGCGCAAAATTTGCAAGAAATTTTGAAGTGATATTGCATTCCAAACTGTATTACTGATGAATGAGAGAGGATATCAGGATACATAACAAAAAGAACTGAGATTGTGAAATAGAAAAAAATGAGAAGCTAGGCTTATAGGTTCATTGCAGGAACTTCAAGTTACTGGGTGATTCAAGCATAGTACTGTGGGGTTGACTGAGAAGATTGACTGGTAATTTTAAGTGTTATTGATTCAAGGGTAGATTGAAGCATGACAAGAAGAGATCTCACCAGGCACAAGACAGGGAGGGCTGTTGCAATAGTTGATATGAGTTGTTAATCAAGTTGGTGAGTTATTAATTGGGCTGAGCAGGGGTGGATGAGATTGAAGAGAAGAAAAAAATAAATTAAAATAAAAAAATTAAAAAGGAATCTGGAAGTCTGCTATCATGCACTTGGATGAGATGTGTTTGATATGGATTTCTTTTTTCTTGACCAGTTCTTGCATTCCTTTGGTGTTTAGTTCCAGGTTGAGAGTTTTTGAGTTGGAGCCAAATCTGAGTGGTTTTTCTTCTAGACCCCTGTTGTTTCTGTAATTGAGCATGGGAGATGTATTAAGCTCAAATACATTTTTGATGAGAGAGGAGACCCAGAGGGATTTGTGGTGAGAGTTTACAAGGGCATTGAGTTTGGCTTTGGAGGAAAACTGGTAGATGTTCTATTGTTTGGAGCTGTTTCATGCCAAAAGACAGCCAAAGATGAAGCAGACATAGCCTTTTTGCAATTTTGGTGTTTATGGATTGTCCCCCCACAGCATGTTGCTGAAGATTGAAAAAACTGCAGCTGAGCTGTTGACTCAGAGAGTGGAGGAAGGCACCCTTTACATCCAACTATCTGATAAACAACCCTGCCTTCAGAGGATAGATGAGAGCAAGTCTTGGAGACAAATTTTTCCTAGTTGGAGTGAAGATTTCATTTTAGTTGAGCCTGTAATCCTGGTCAAAGACTTGAAAACTTCAAGATGGGCCTTGAATTTGAGTGGATCCCCATGGAAATTTTCTTTTATTTTGAATACCAGTTTCGTTTTCAGTATATTCTTGGTTTCTCTCCGCAGTAATTTCTTCAGACTTCAATTTTGTATGTTGAATTTAGTTCAATCTTCATAGAGTTTAGCCACTTGACAACTTCTGGGGATTGAATCACTTCTTTGTAGGTGCTTGGTTCATAGTAGTGTTGGAGTCAGATGGGCTTGATTGCTGAGTTGTGGAGTGAGTTGGTGAGGAGGTTCAAGCAGTGAATGAGATTGAGAATGGGGCTGTTGGCTTGTGTTTTCTCTAGTTTATGATAAACTATATTCAGTGGTTGGGGAGTCTTTGCAGGTCTCTGAGTCAGAGTAAGATTCCTCAGGATTTTCCCTCCACTTTTATTTTGTCAAGGGGGAAACTCAAGTCAGGAATTCTGGTGGTTGTTGCCTTTTGTTGGTTTATCCATTGATTTCCAACTTGACTGAGTCAAATTATTGGGAAGCTGATTCAAGGATTGGCTTCTGATCCATCTTGAGGAATTGGATGTGTGCTGTTTGAACAATTGAGAGAGAGGGAGTAAGTATTCTGTAGGATATGAGTGGTGGATTGAAGCCTACAGGTAGTCCTGAGGATCCCTTCTTGCTGAATTTATGGCCTTTTTTTCTGTTGTTGAGCAGGTAAAAGCATGGGCACCAAACCGGTTTCAGATATTTTTCTGGGATTAATTAGCTTTGGATGTTCTTTGAGGGAATTGATTCTGAGACTTCTCTGGGAATTTGATTCAACATCAGGGATTCCCTTTTAACTACCTTGTGCCAAAAATTATTGGGAATCTTTTTGTCAGAAAGGATGGTTCAACTGGCTTTGAGATTATGGACATTTGCTCTCTCTGCCCTTCCATTGTGCTTGGGATGATAGGATTCAGAAAGGATCTTCTGAATGTGTCTCTTTTTGAGGAAGCTGTTCAATTTCTTGGATTTTAATTCTTTCCCAACATCTGAGAAGATATTTCTTTGGAAGTAGCCTCATTTTGAGTGTTCTTTCTCAATCACATCAATCAGAAAATTGGCCATCTTTTCTCTTTTCTAGATTGGAAATTCCCCCAGGTAGCCTGATTTGTTGTTGACCAGAGTCAGGATGTATCTGGTTCTGGATTTTGATTCATTATTGATTTTTCCAATTATTTCAAGATTTATCCTTTGGAACACTTTTGCAACTGGTTGAGACTTCTTTTAAAAGCTGGCCTTGATGAGTTTGTACTTCAGAGAGTTGATGCATGAGAAGGATCCAACCATTTGGGCAGGTATGTTTCCAACAAATGGTTTTATTCTTGAAACCCTTGGGTGACTTTATTTTTGATGCAAGTAAAGAAGTTGTTCTTCATGCAGGAAGTTGGAGTAGGCATGGTTACTGTTGGCATCAGCAGGTTTTTCAGAAAGTAGAGATTTTTCTCAATGGTTCCTTCCATTACCTAAATCTCACCCATTTTGACACATGATTTACTGCTGCCTCCAAAGGGGGATCATCCACTATTGTTCAGGCATCCCACAATAGTCAAGTTGATTTTTACATCTGATACATAGTAGGATTCCCGTATCTCAATTTTTTTTTGGCCCCATTGGATTATTTCCAATCCTTTTCCTTTTACTTGGAGGTAAGAAACATTTTTCTGGTTTTAAGCACATCTTCCAAGCACAGCTTGATAAATTGGAAGAGACTGAAATCATTGATCATTTGGAAATAAGCCCAACTTTTCAGAATGAATCTTTGGTTGGGTGATCAATGGTTGACCCACACGCACAGGAGAGAAGGTTAGTGAGAAACTGGGTTATTTTTTTGATTCTGTTATTCTTTCCACTGAGGCTGGTTTTCCCTACACCAGTCTGGTGAATTTTTTGGATGAAAATTGAAGCAGTTTTCTGAGGAGTGATTGGAATCTTGCTTGTGATTGTGGAAGCCTTTGCTACATTGATTCAAGGGTTTTTTGGTTTTGCTTTTGAGTTTGTGAGAGAATTTTTGGTCTTGGGAGTGGATGAAGCTTCCTTTTCTTGTGTCTTGACTTCATTGTTGAGCTGAGTGAGTTGATTGAAAACTTATTCAATGGAGATTTCTTTATTGGTGTGCATGATTTTTTTTTATGTCACTGAGAGTGTCTGTGAATTCAAAAAGAAGGAGGTAGGTGATGATATCCAACAGGAGTGAGATTCCAACCTCAATCATCTTTTTCATTGAGACCTTTTCCCTGGTAATGAACCCTGAAATTCTGTAGTGTGTGAAACTGAGGTAGAGGAATTCATTCAAGACCCTTGCTCAATCAGATGCCTGGCTAGAGGCATGTTTATCCTTGATGGTTTGCCACAAAGCTTTGGATGAGTTCTTTTTTTGGCCTTTACTACCTTTTTGTGAATAAGGGTGTCCATGCTGGAGATACCAAGCAGCTTCATCTTGTTTTTCAAGTCACGCAAGAGTGGTAAAGGGGGGTGGTTGAGTTCTTTTGCACAGCCCCAAACGTCCAGGATTGCATCCATCTTTTCTTTCCAGACAGAGTATCTTTCCTTGATGAGTTTGGTTATGGTTTCTAGAGCTTCCTTGAGAATGGCTTGAATAAAACCATTTTTTGCTGTGTTTGCGCCAACCATCGTGCCATTTTTTTGGTTATAGAGTGGATTTTGGCTTTTAAACTTAAAGTGATATTGATTCCAAAATTTAAGCCTGATCAATGAGACAAAGAGATCAGGATAAAGAAGGAAACACAACTGGAGTCAGAGACTGTACAAACATGAGAAGCTAGGCTTATAGATTCAGTGCAGGAACTGGAATTTTAAGGTTAATTCAAGCATAAAATTGTGGGGTTGACTGAGAAGAATGACTGGGCATTTGAAGTGTCTTTGATTCAAGGATGGATTGAAGAATAACAAGAATATATCTTACCAAGCATAAGAAAGGGCGGGATTTTCAGTATTTGATGTGAGTTGTTGATCAAGTTGGTGAGTTATTGATTGGTTTTAGCAGAGGTGAATGAGATTGAAGAGAAGAAAAAAAGAAGTTAAAATGAAAAAAAAATGAAAAAGAAATACATTTCAAAAAGAAAATTTTAAGGGCACATTTGAAAGGGAGGTTGAGAAGTTTCAGGTGAAGAAAAAATCAGCCCAATTGGGCCAATGTTCAGTGTGACCAACCCAGGGCTTGAGTTTAAATTGAGTTTCCTCACTGGGGACACTTCTGCTTGCAATTCAGGTGTCTGTCATGATTTCAACAAATTTCTTTTTCACTGTGTGATGAGGAGAAAAATGATTATTTTTTCTTGAGATTCTGGGGAAGTTTAGGTACCTTTATATACTCAAATTTCAAGAAACCCACCAATTTTCAGGTTAATCTTACACTTCTGATTTGAAATAGGTGTTTTTTCATTTTTAATTTTTTTTGTAGATTGGAGAAACTAAAAAGGACCAGAAAGATACTGGTTCAGATAGATTAGAAGTAGCAGATTGAAAGTAGGAAAAGAATTGTAAAAAAAAAGAAGATTAAGATTTTTGTATTGAGGAATGTGGATTGTTGTCTGATCAAATTACGGGATTGGTCTGATTGCAGTCAGAAATTTTGAGCTGAAGGTTTAGATGATCTGACTCAGTGAGATGGATTAGAAAGGAATTTTAGGGGAGTAAATACCTGACTCAAATGGCTTGGGTCAGTGGTGAAATTTTGTGGTTGCACAAGGAACACTCTCCCCTAGTATCTGAGCCACAAGCACAAAATTTTTCTGGAAGAGCTCAAATTTGGACTATTTTCCAGCAACCTGGTTTATTCAATAGCGGAGGATCAAGCATAGTTAAATTTGGAGTATTTGAAGCAATGCAGCAAGCCTGTCAGTTGAAGCATGGTGTTGCAGAAAGCCGTGCGGAGCAAAACAAAAAAAATAGAAGATAGCACAAAAAAAAACTGAAAGCAAAATAATAAATAGACAATTAAGAAAAGGAAAATCAGATAAAATTAATAAAGAAAATAAGTTGATCAAAGATAGGTTTGAGAATGATTTAAGCATTTTGTTCAGAAGAAATACACGGGAAATCAGCATTCTCCCTTGCTCAAATCATGCTTCAATGTTCAGATTTTTAATTGCATACTGTAGCATGATTCTGGCGACCAGCTTTGTAGAACCATTGGCCAGAGTTCTCTTTGATGACACTTTTTGAAGCTTTATTTCATTCGTGGGAATTTCATTTTGGATTAAGTGGAATTTCAACTGCATATGCTTAGTTTGAAAGCTCATATTGTTTGACTGATTTAGAGCTAACTTTATGGCACCTTCATTTTATTCAAATACAGTAGTTGGTTTATTGGCCTCTTTTGGAGCAATATCTAGAAAAATGGATTTTATGCACTTAACCTCCTTCAAGGCATCCCCAAGAGCTTTTTACTGTGAATCAGTTGTTTTAGGGATAGCGTTGGTTGCTTTTTGCATTTCCAAACCACAACACACCCCAGCCATTTAACTAATAGATCCAATATTTAACACCAAGTGCTTGATAACATGGATAAATCTGCACCCAAATAAGTGAGCATGTCAGTCTGACCAGTGGTTGGTGAGAAAATCATTCAGTGGAGCTGGAGTTTTGAAGATAAATGAGCAGGTGCAGTGCAGCTTGGTAGTGATGGAGATAAGGGTTAACAAGAAACTGAGCCATATAATTTACTGAAAAGGTGATTTTGGGTCAAGTGGATATGCTAATTTGATTCAATTGACCAATACTTTTCCTTTAGTCAGCTCCTGAGGACAAATAGATCTTTAATTTTGAAGCAAGCTGAAATTAGCCTAAAAAAGGGATTGGGATTGTTTCTAAGTGATAAGATAGGTCTATATTTCAAGATAACTCAGAACCAGAAGGATGAACAAAAAAATGAAATGACATGAGAAGTTAGAAGACATAAGGAAACTGAGCAATTTAAATGGAAACAAGGAAAGATCATCCTACAGCTTTGACCATTTGAATAAGTCTGGAGAGGTGGCTCCAAGCAAGGTGGAAGATTATTTGAACTTGAGATGGATATTGGGAAAAGAAAGGCTGAATAGAGATCAAGGGGAGAGAGGAAAGGCTGGATAGACGTGAGGGTCAGGTTGTATTTTTTGGGGAGACTTAGTAGTTTGAGGTCTTAGCAGGCAGGGACATATGATTGTAGAACTTCAAACAGGGTTTTAATCAAGACTTGAAGTGTTGGGTAGAGATATCAAGTGATAGAATGAATTCATAAGAATGAAGAAAATGAAGAAAGATGAGGAGTTGAAAGAAGTAAAGAAAAGAATATGGAACTAAGGAAACTACAAGGACAATAGGAGAGTGATCAGGTAGAAAGAGAAGAAGATGAAGAAAAGAGGGAAGAAGGAAAATTTGGGGCTGGGCTACAGGTTGAATTTGAGTCTTCCTGGAGAGAGGGGTACAGTAAATTAACACCACTTGTGACTGGTAAGAGGGGAGCTTTAAGAGAATTTGAGATGAAGAAGGCCTTTTGCTTGAGAAGTTTTAGGGCTTTGACAGAAGTGGCCTTAGTGAGAGGATTGGCTATTGTATTGTTGTTTGAGATGAGGATTAGATTGAACTTGCCAAGAGAAAAGTGATGAAATTTCAGAATGATATTTCTGAGCTAGAACAAGAACTAGGAGAAGACAAAGTAAGTCATGGAGAAAAATAGAGCAGACAATTTTTAGAGGTTTAGGCATACCAGAGAGGAGGACAATATTGAGGTTAGCAGGGAAAAACTCCAACAGAAAAAGATCTTGACAAGCACGCCTACAGAGATGAGGAATCATTAGGAAAAAAAAGAAAAAGAAGAATAGAATTCCATGACGCAGGTGAGTAGGAGAAATTCTTCTTGAAATAGCTGTTTGATCTTTGCACCAAATTAGCCTCAATAAGAAGGACTTGAATATGTCTGAAGGTCTTGATTGTGGGAGATTCAGAACAAGGTTGATGATTAGGATCCGGGGTAGTCAAGGTAAGATGAACCTTGAGGATCTTGAGGAGTCTTGAGTTCAGGGAGGGAAGAAGAAGGTTTGATTGTCCCGGTCAGGTCAAGAGACGTGAAGGATGGCGCGTATGAGAAGAAGCAAGCCTTGCGCAGTCCAAGCGCAGCGCAAGAGAGAGAGAGAGCGGTCAAGGAGAGATCTTCTTGGGAGAGTAGCTGTGAGGTTTGATTGAGATAGCTGTTGAGGTATAGATGTCCCTTGCAACCATAACAACCACACCACCTGAGGACCAGATGACAACAACGAAAAACCTAAACCTAAGATTCTGAATCCGCGCATCAAATATTCTTTATCCGTAGATTAGGTTTTACCATCCTTGCCTGTACCTACTCTACTATGATTCGACGCGCTTGTTTTCTTTCTTTTTCCCTTTCTTCACTCATTACTTTTGTTGTCTCAACTCTACCTGCTCCTCAGGTACTCATCCCTCCCGTCTTGTGTTGCTCCTCTGGTCCTATGACCCGTCTCACTCCCCTCACCGTTGGTTCCATTCTACAGGTCTGCTTCCTTTTCATCTGACCACTATGTTCTCATGACTCATCAATGCTTTCTGGCAATTCACTCATTACTTTTGTTGTCTCAACTCTACCTGCTCCTCAGGTACTCATCCCTCCCGTCTTGTGTCGCTCCCCTGCTCCTATGACCCGTCTCACTCCCCTCACCGTTGGTTCCATTCTGTAGGGACTCATCCCTCCCGTCTTGTGTCGCCCCCCTGGTCCTATGACCCGTCTCACTCCCCTCACCGTTGGTTCCATTCTATAGGTTATGAGCTCAGAAGCAATCCCTCCAGCTGTGTAGGCAAATAGGATCACAAAGCTACCCTCAACCCAAAAATAAAAAACGTGGCCAACTCAGATCCCAACTCAAGGATCAACCACTCCTCTCCATCCCCTTCTGTCATCAAAACCGACAACGACCACCTATCTCAAACCTCCTCCTCATTATCCTCTGACTTTACCGTACAAAACCTACTCTTCTGTGAAGCTCCATCTTTCCAAGGCCCTCCCCTCCCTTGTCCTAACATGGGAGAGAGTAACGACCTAAAAGGACTCCAGTGTGAAAAGTTAACCGGTTCATCAAACTTATCAAGCTGGAGGAATAGTGTTCTCACTGGCCTTGGATTCAAAGACCTAGACTCCGTAGTACTTGAGCAAGTGGACAAAGACTCTCCTGAAATCAAACTCAAGAAGAAATTGGCCACCACTTTCATTCAACTACACCTTGATCAACAGAACTTCACCAGGTTTGTCAGCCATCCCACCATTTACAAGCCCAAGCAACTATGGGACTCTATCTGCGACCACTATGCAACAAAGTCACACAAAAACGTTGTCACTCAAATGGACCGTTTGTACGACATACAATTTTCAGATGGAAACCTCCAAGATTCCATTAACCAATTCCGCAAGACGTTCAAATTACTAATTGAGGTCTCAGATGGAAGCCTAGATTCCTCCACCATGTCATGCACACCCTTCAGTTTGCACAATACAAAGGAAAGAAGGCCAAAATACCCATGGATACCTTTCTTAGCAACCTAGAACAAGAATTACAAAGACAAAGCAAGAAAAGTAAAAGCCAATAACCATCAGCTTTCAACATCAAAAAAGGACAACCTCAAAATAAAAATACACGCCAACGTCCCTTCTGTGAAAAGGGTACTCATAATCCAAACACCGCTCATAGTCCGGAACAATGTCACCAACTTCATCCTGAGCTAGCAGTGGCCTATCACCAAACTGCTCTCAACCATATCCAATCCTCCCAATCCAAACAAAATGCACCCAAAGCCTACTTAATTTTAGATCAAATCCATCCCAATGCCATCATACTTGACAGTGGCGCCTCCGGTCACTATTTAAAAAATAAGGAATATTTTGTCACCTTCACAAAAAACAACTCCCTTCTCTTCACTGCCAACGGGACAACCCTAAAAGTAGAGGGTTCTGGAACTGCCATCATTCCCTTAAAAAAGGGGGTCCTCAAAGTACCCAACGCCCAGTTTGTAACCAACATCACCAACTTGCTCCTAGCCATGTCACCATACTTGACCTCTGGCTGCTTGGTTGTTCCAACTGCCTACGGTTTTCAGTGTGTTAAGGATAACAAAGTCATCATGACAGGAATAATCATAAAAAACATTCTTATTCTTAACACCTCACAACCTCAGGCTCACCTAACCCTATCCCCTTTAGACCTACATTGCTCTCTTGGACACCCCAATGAGAAATATCTCAATCATCTCTTTCCAAACGTCAAATTCAACCCCATCTCTTGCAATGACTGCCTCATTTCCAAAATGACCAAAACCCCCTCCTCAGGCCATTTCCCGACACCCTCTTCTCCCCTCAAGATCATACACATGGATCTATGTGGGCCAATCAGCTGGCCATCTCGAGGAGGAAATCAATATTTACTGAAGATTGTTGACGGATTTAGCCAATATTCTTTCATCTATCCCATTTGGAGTAAATCTGATACTTACTCCAACTTTTTCTCATTCCTTAATGAGGCTGAACGGGCCTCTGGTCACAAAATTAAATTGGTAGTCTTGGACAATGGGGGCGAGTTTTTCAATCACCCCTTTCATCTTCTCTTCCGCAACAAGGGAATCCAACACCTCAAAACCGCTCCATATATACACCCCCCAACAAAATCCTTTTGCGGAAAGGGGAAATCAAACCACCATCAAGAAATCCAAAATGCTTTTGTCAACCAGCAGACTACCGTTTGAATGGTGGGGTGATGCTGTTTGTACCTCTGTCTACCTGGAAAATTGAACGCCACACTCCTCACTTGATCTTAAAACTCCCTATGAATTATGGTTTGGAAAGCAACCCAATCTCAACCGCCTGGCGCCTTTTGGGTGTCAAGTGATTGTCTACATAGAGAAGAAATGGCAAAATTCAAAATTCTCACCATACGGATCAGAAGGTGTGCTTCTGGGTTTTGACCCATCTCACCACTCTTTCCAAGTCTGGATTTCTACTTTAGATAAAATTGAAGTCACTAATCATGCAAAACCCATTCCGGGTGTCTTTCCTTTTAAAGAATCTCAACCTCCTATTCCCAAATTACAAAATCAGCTCCTATTTCCCATTGACATTGATCCCTCTCTCTCTACTTCTCCTCCATCCTCAGAACCAGCAACCAACATACCAATCTCACCCATCATTGATCCAGTAAACTCAACCAATCTGGACATATCTAATCAACTGCCATTGTCAAACACTCAATCTCCCCCATTGGTGAACCCAGATGACTTGCCTGCATTGGCCTCCAGTCCTGAAAATCCACATGCTTTCTTCAAACACCATGATTATGTACCTTGGTACGACACCGCTCCCAAAGAAGTGGGATCGGACATCAAACCTAATTGAATCCTGAACCACAGTTGCTGATCGAGGGCCCATTTTATCTCAAGCGAACCAAGTTCCCTCTCTGACCCAAAGAACAAAAATAAAAATAAAAATAAAAATAAAAATAAAAATAAAAACAAAAATAAAAATAAAAATAAAAATAAAAATAAAAATAAAAATAAAAATAAAAATAAAAATAAAAATAAAAATAAAAATAAAAATAAAAATAAAAATAAAAATAAAAATGAAAATAAAAATAAAAATAAAAATAAAAATAAAAATAAAAATAAAAATAAAAATAAAAATAAAAATAAAAATAAAAATAAAAATTAAAATTAAAATTAAAATGAAAATTAAAATTAAAATTAAAATAAAAATTAAAATTAAAATAAAAATAACCATAATAATAATAATAATAATAATAATAATAATAATAATAATAATAATAATAATAATAATAATAATAATAATAATAATAATAATAATAATAATAATAATAATAATAATAATAATAATAATAATAATAATAATAATAATAATAATAATAATAATAATAATAATAATAATAATAATAATAATAATAATAATAATAATAATAATAATAATAATAATAATAATAATAATAATAATAATAATAATAATAATAATAATAATAATAATAATAATAATAATAATAATAATAATAATAATAATAATAATAATAATAATAATAATAATAATAATAATAATAATAATAATAATAATAATAATAATAATAATAATAATAATAATAATAATAATAATAATAATAATAATAATAATAATAATAATAATAATAATAATAATAATAATAATAATAATAATAATAATAATAATAATAATAATAATAATAATAATAATAATAATAATAATAATAATAATAATAATAATAATAATAATAATAATAATAATAATAATAATAATAATAATAATAATAATAATAATAATAATAATAATAATAATAATAATAATAATAATAATAATAATAATAATAATAATAATAATAATAATAATAATAATAATAATAATAATAATAATAATAATAATAATAATAATAATAATAATAATAATAATAATAATAATAATAATAATAATAATAATAATAATAATAATAATAATAATAATAATAATAATAATAATAATAATAATAATAATAATAATAATAATAATAATAATAATAATAATAATAATAATAATAATAATAATAATAATAATAATAATAATAATAATAATAATAATAATAATAATAATAATAATAATAATAATAATAATAATAATAATAATAATAATAATAATAATAATAATAATAATAATAATAATAATAATAATAATAATAATAATAATAATAATAATAATAATAATAATAATAATAATAATAATAATAATAATAATAATAATAATAATAATAATAATAATAATAATAATAATAATAATAATAATAATAATAATAATAATAATAATAATAATAATAATAATAATAATAATAATAATAATAATAATAATAATAATAATAATAATAATAATAATAATAATAATAATAATAATAATAATAATAATAATAATAATAAAAATAAAAATAAAAAAAGAATTCAAGGGTGCTTTTAGGAAGCTTTTGTTATTTATTTTTTTCTATTTCTTTATATATCAATATGTAAATGTTCAAATTCTCTTCCCCTCATTTGAATCAAAAAAGGGAGGGAAAAAATACTGGTTCCTCCAGAGTTTTCTTAGAAGCAGGGTGTCACAACTGCCCCTGGCGTGCAAGGGGCTGAAGGCACAGGCACTACTAATCATAAAACCTTGGGATGATTGACTGCAATTGCAATAAACAAGATGAGAGGAGGAGTACAAGTGATGAAAATATGGAAGGATGGAATGAAGCACTCGAGCAGGCGGTTTTTGAATAAGGGGTTGTTCAATCCTATAAGAGTAACACAAGCAAGGGACAAGGTGATATGTGTTAAGCAGGCTAGGTGAAAGATGTCTTGTGCTGATATGAAAACTACTGGAAGAGGGACTAACCAGTAAGAATTAGAATACTATTTCCTGGTGTGTAATAAGTCCAGGATGGAAGGAGAGTCCAGTATATGTGAGAGCTGGGAAGGAGGCCTTGAGGGATGAGTAACTGGTGTTGCAGTTTGGAGTTCCCATGATATTACATGTTGACTGATTGGGCTGGAGGCTGTAGATGACTGATTGGGTGGTAGGCCTGTCCAAGAAGGTATGACATGTAATGATCTGGAGTCCTGGGGGTATGGGCTGAACAGAAAGTGTAGAGTATGCACTATGTATATACTAAGTGCAATATTTCCTAACTCATATACCAATTGGGTTGAGGAGAGATAGAGGATGTACCAAGCTATAGAGACAGGGGGAGAGTTACTGGGAAGGTTGACTGAATCACATGACACAGTGGTGAGTGCTACATGTAAATAAAACTTATACCATACAGGAAGAGGGTGAAACTGGTAGGAGAAGATGGAAACTTCAAGAGATGCGGGAGTACTATCCAATGGAAGTTACAGGAGTAAATCAAGCTGTGTTTGATATGAGGGTGAAGCTGATGAAGGATGGGATTGTTTTAGTCAAAATAGTTTCAAGACTGTGTTTATGAAAGAGGGCCATCAATTCCTCACCCAAAAAATTTGTGTTAAAATTATGATAATTGGGAGGAACCAGCCAATATTTTTCTTTATTAAAGTTTCTCAAAGATTTCCCACATGCCAAAACAAACCCATGGGTTTTTATTTATCAAAAAAGGTGTGAATATATCAGAAAATTGATAAGGAAAATGTTATATTTTCAACCTCAGGGTTGCAAATGGGCGTGAATTGCAGTTCACAAACCATATGGGTTGCAAATGGCCAATCACGGCCCAGCAAGTAGCAAACCATGTTGCTAGAAACGTGTGCATCCCCTGGGGGGTTGCAAACCCCTGTTTGTGATCAATCAGTTGCAACAAAATTTGGGTTTGCAATTGAGGGTTCACAACCCCCCAGGGGATGCGCAAGTTGTCAGAAGGGGTTTCCCTTGTTTTCCTGCCCTATTCAGATTACTCCCCCTCCCCCCAAATGGGCCATTTGAGGGGGAATTTGGGGTACCTAGGCACCCCTGGACCACATGTGGGTGCTTTCAACCCAAATTTGGGGATCTGGAATACTTTGTGGGATTATTATTGGACCACAAAAAGAAAATTTGAAAATTGGAATCAAAAACTCACGTACACAAACACCATTTGCCTGTTGAATAAATTAGTTTTTCTCAAAATTAATTTCTCTCAACCCAAAAGTGAGAAAAACTTTGGAGTTGTTGGATTGGAAATTGAATGTAATGCTAAACTGCAGTTGAATTTTTTGAGCTTATGGAAACAGTGGAAAGCCCAAGTCCTCCCAGATTAAACAAGGCTGTTTTACAGGACTTAATGAAAATTTTATTTAACAAAGTTTTGGCAAAATCTAGGGATTTGGGTATGGAGTTGGAAAAGAAACCATTGGAATCCCCAATTGCATTCTCATCTAGAGTTACAATTGAGAAACAAAATGTTTCTTCACAACAGGAACAAGATTTTCCATCACAAATTAAAGTGACCAAAGGTGTTGGGTGAAATTTCATATTTCATTTGACTGAATCAGATTTGGCTTGATCAATACTAATTCAAAAATGTAACTATGAAACTAAGAGGTGCCAGAACTGCTTTACCCTTCTCCTGTGAGAGCCTTTGCTACTAGGAAATATGCCTATATTTATTTTCCAAAATGTGCAGCCATGCATGGCTATGCATTGAAAAATTTCAAATCAAAGAAAGAAAAATATGTAGATATAGCTTGCAACAGATTTGGGGTATACGAAGGGCCACGTCTTACCAAACTTCAAGGGAAAACTCACACTAGGAAGTTTGGATGTCAATTCATGATCCATTCAAGTAGGAAAGTAGCAGATATCATGTGGTTTCTCTCCATTAGCAATGGCCTACACAATCATCAATCATCAGAAAGTCCCTAAGTGCATCCTCAACTGAGGAGAATATCAGGTCAAGCATAGATTTACTTAGGGAAGGAATGAAAGATGGGCTCAATACAGTTCAACTAAAAAGGAAATTGAGTACAATTAATGGTGGATAATAAATTGATGATAGAACAATCTTTAACACTAAGAGAAAGGTAAAGCTTGCTGAACTGGAGAGGAAAATTGTGATGGACACTCTATTGGACATGCTCCCGGAATCCAAGTGGGTTTCCAGGTCCAAATTTGGTGGAGAGGGTCACTTAGAGGTCCTATTCTTGTCTCATCCTGAGTCTATAAAACTATGAAAAAAATTCCATCATATCTCATTGTTGGATTTTACTTTAAAAAAATAGGTACAACATCCCTCTATTGCATGTTGTAGGAATAACTTCCAACAAGAAGACTTTTACAAATTCTTTTGTTTTTATAGCAAAAGAATTGTATGATTTTTACATTTGGGCACTTAATGAATCAAAGGAGTTGGCTTATAATCCCTAGAGGCTTCCAAAAGTGTTTGTGACAGACTGTGAATGATCTCTTATTTGTGCTATTAAACACAGTTTTCCTGGTTCATCCAGACAGTGTTGTACTTGGAACTTATCCAAAAACATACCAGAAAACTGTAAAGTGCACTTCAGTAATGCTGACATTGGTTGGAAAATGTTTATGACTCTTTGGGGCAAGTATGGGGCCTCTAAAACCAAGGGGGAGGTAGAATCAAAGGATGCAGAACTCAGATTAAGTCAATTTATTGACTATTGATCTCTTTTGGGAGTGCTTACTTTGAAACTTGTATACAGTTTTTCTTGGAATACCATGAGGATTCACTTGAGTATATGAAAAAGAACATTTTTCCTATCAAAGAGAACTTTGTAACGGCTTGGAATTGTGTCTACCCATACTTTGGAAATAAAACTATGTCTTGGGTAGAAGGGGCCCATTCCACTTTCAAATGAATACTAGTGGAATCTTTGGGGAATGTTTTGGATGGGTGGAAACACCTTGAAGGAACTATCAATAGTCAAATTGAATTTTTCCATACAACACTTAAAGAACCTTGAATGAATTTGGGAACAGGTCTGCCAACTGAACTGTTTACTTTGGGTTAAAAATTGTCAATTGAGCAAATTAAAATCATTATCAAACAATTTGAGAAGCTAAAGCGCAACCATGATGGCAGTTTTTTCTCAAAGTCATATTCAAAAAAAATGGGCTTTCCATTTTCCCACATGTTAGGTGAATTACCAGCATCATGAGGATCCTTTGTGACTTAGGATGTTCATCCTCAGTGGCAGTTAGACTATGACCCTTCCAATCAAGTAAGTGCGGTTTTTTTGAAGGGTACCAATTATTGGATTGAAAGATTAATTATTCAATTGAAAGATTAATTATTGGATTGAAAGATTAATTATTGGATTAAAAGATTAATTATTGGATTGAAAGATTAATCAATGATTGACAAATATGTAATTTCTTGCGTTTTGATAGTTTGAAAAAGATCCAGGGCTTGATGAAGAATTTCAAATGTTTAACAAGCGGAACTTCATGTATAGCAAACAACCTAAAGAAGTTAGGTTAGAGATTCTAAGTTCAATGCTCAAGAATACAGCTGCTTTGATTGCAAATCCAAGGTTTCAACCAAAGGTGCTAAATTCAAGCCGCGGTCAACCAAAATTGAAAGCAAACCATTGTGAACTTTCAAAATTTGATCACATGGAAGGAGAAATTAAGAGGGGACCCAAAATACCAACAACAGTAATTCTTTTAATTTGAGAAATTTCCATTTTTATGGTTTAATGAACTGATGGGAAAACAATTTCTGTATTGCAAGGAAGGCTCTTTGTCTGAATCTCATAGTTCAGAGGACAAGACTGAAAAAATGATTGGAATGGGATCAAAAAGACCAAAGACAGTAATTCTTTGTTTTTTGAGAAATGTTCACTTTTATTGGCTAACAAATGATGATTATATGACAATTCCTTAGGCTCAGAATCTGAATTTCATAGTTTATTTGAAGAAACCAAAAGTTCATTGGATTCATTGGCGCTGGAATCTGATTCCTTTTCAAAGGATGAAGAAGAATAAATTGAGGATTAAAACAGGAGCTAATCTTTGGTGAGTTTTGATTCCTTTATTGAGATCAGAATTGCAGATAACAAATTTTTGTTTGTAGGAAGTGAATTACCTCACTAAAATACCTGAGAACTTACATAAGTTCTTGGGTGAGATTTGGGACCAATTTTGTGATGGGAATTGTGGATTTATATTCCTTTCTAAATCACTGGGGTATGAAAACAATGGATGGTTTAATTTTCAAAAAAATGATTTAAAAGTTGGAGAGAAATGAAGCATGCTACATTAAGATGCTTGGTGGTGCAAAAGAGGTTGAAAATATTAAACAAATACTTGATGTTGAAGAATTAAATGAAAAGACTCCCTCTTCAAAATGGCTTTCAAAGCTTGACATGGGTAAAATGATAGCAAATACTTATGGAAGACCAATATTTTACATTTCATTGGATTCATGTTGTACTTCTACCTCTATGAAAGTGGGTGTAAAAGAACAATCAGATCCTATGTTCATTTTCTTTTTTATCAATAACCATTGGTTCCAGCTTGTACTTAAGAAAAATATGATTTCAATCCCGCCCATAGTTTCCAAACCACATTCCATGATTTCTAAAAAAGCAGCTTTTTGGTTTTATCACTTCAAAGATCAACTTGAAATGTATTCTAACTTATAGATTAATTTTTTCATTTGAATTTGGTTTCTGATGCTGATATTTTAAACTATTAATATAAAGTTTATCACATTTGGAACATCATTATTTTGAGTGTTATGAGTTAATATCATTATGATGAGTTTTTTGAATGAGATTTTAATGGTAAGTCAGTTCAACTTGTGTTGGGCTGATCCCATCATAAGGAGTATTTTCACTTCTTGTGATGGGATCAGCTTAACACAAGTGGAACTTGTTTTTTTTTTTTGGGAGTTCTAACTTTTGGGCTGGTCAAAAGACTTGTATTTTTTGGCACTTTTACTTTAGGGATGGTCAAAAGACTTTTATTTTTTTTGGCACTTTTACTTTAGGGCTAGTCACAAGTTGAACTTTTATTTTTTGGCCCTTTTACTTTAGGGCTAGTCAAGTTGAACTTGTATTTTTTCGGAATTTTACTTTAGGGTTAGTCAATTTGAACTTTCAGGCCCTATTCAAGTTAAAATTACTCATATTTTTCAGGCCTTTTTCATTTTTTGTTCCTCTTTTTGTACTCTTATTTTTTCTTTTTGTGTTCATTTTGTGGTGTTTTTGTTAATAATAAATGAAAATATTCATTTATTTTTATCTATTTTTGTTTATTTTTATTTCTTTCAGTTTATTTTTGTTTCCTTTTATATATTTTTATTCATATTTATTTATTTTTATCTATTTTTGTTTATTTTTATTTCTTTCAGTTTATTTTTGTTTCCTTTTATATATTTTTATTCGTATTTATTTATTTTTATCTATTTTTATTAGTTATTTGATTTTTTCTATTTTTATTTATTTTTTTCTATTTTTATTTATTTTTAGGCTGGCCTCATTTTAATTCATATTTATTCATTTTCATTTATTCTTATTTTGTCTTTAATTTTATTTTTTATTTTATATATATATTTTTTTGCATGCAGGTAGTGAACGGTGTGGTGGTTATTTATAGAAATGAAGGCAAGTAGGCTCACCACTGGACATTGCACTTGGAGCAGCTCAGCATTGGTTGGAATTCTGAAGCACAATAGGATCGGTAGGAGCAGATTTGCGTACTGTCTAATGCAGATTGCAAAAGGCAGGGGATCAGCATTAGTGTGGTGCGCGCTTTCTGTGGCATAATGAAAAGAATGGGCCAGAGTTTTTGCCTTTTTCCTAAAACAAAAGCAGTTGAACATAACTTCCCCTCCACAACTATGGATTTATGAGTGCAGAAGCAGTTGATCAAAGCTAAGTAGTAGAGACTAGGCCCAATTATGGATTATGCACTGAGGTTGCGGGAGTATGGAGCAATAAACACTGGAGCTGAGGAGGTGGCATGCAAATTGTTGGGGATCCGTAGTAATGCTGCGTGCAGGATCAGGAGTGATTGGCTAAGGAAGATTAATGGGGATATGTTGTGAGTATGCATTGGCGTGACTCAAATGTTAGGGAAAATTGGCAAAATGATCACCAAACCTCCTGCAAGTCATTGGATCAGGTAAAGGATTGTACTATTGGTAAGGAGGATCAGTTCAGAATGCACAGAGGTGGTTAGAGGAGGGGTCTTTCTTTTTTAGCTTACATTCTTTTTGGAGTATTTCATTTCTGGAGTTGTATATATATAAGGAGGACATTTCACTTACTGGAAAGGAGGTGAGGATGGATCAAGAAAAATAATTTATCAAATGATCAGAATATTATTGGAGATTATCAGAGGATACTGTCTTAGATGGCTTACAATACAGGATTTTTCTATTTCTTTTGCTTCAAAAAGTGTGATTACCATCTTGAGTGCTTGGAGTCTTAATTATGAAATAGTTCAAGTGCGGAGCTTTTTGAGAAGTCCATATTTTTTATTTACTATTGGTTCAATGCTAGTTAGCTTTAGTGGTTACCATTGAGGGCAGGATATTTTTGCGGATAATGGAATAGGTGGGGAGTGATTCTAAAAACGCTGTGGGCCGTAGAAACTTTCCTCGCAGAAGTGGATTATATTTAGATTTGCGGAGGTACAGGAGGGTAACTCAAGGGCTTTGGGCTTTCTGGAACTTGGAGTGAGGTTGTTGCAGAGAATTTTACAGAACACAAAATCTCTTTCCACAAATTGGGGGTCTGGCAGAGAAATTACTTTTCTCTGTTTTAACCTGGTACCATCCGCGGAGTTATATTTTTTCCTTTTTTTAACCTCAATATGTCAATGATGATTGGAAATTATTATTATAGAATGGGTGACTCCTTTCAAACACATCAACAGGCAGCAGCCAGCAGTGCACCACCTTATCAAGGTGCTCCACATCAGACCACAAGTCCAGTGGGGCCAAGGGCAACCAAGGGTGGACAAACAAAATATGTGGTGCCAGAATTGCCAGAGGATCAGCAGGTTAGTGGAGCAAAGATTAGGCCAAGAGACTATCCCTTGGTTAGGTTTTGTCCAGTGCATGTCCACCAGTTCCTGGAACGGTTTGAGAACGCGGCCAACAGTGAAGGCGCAAACAAAATAGACCGGGTTTGGCAGATAGTAAATTTCATTCTGGACAAGGACAATCTGCGGGATGTGAAGTATGTGCAAGGTTATAGTGAACGGGATTGGTAGAATTTTCCGAGGGAAATAGTGAAGAAATGGGGGTCACAAGAGCAGAGGTTCCAAGAAGTGGATCTCAAGCATCTTGCAATGGGAATGGCAAGGGAAGGAGGTGTTTCCTCAAGGACTTTTTTTTTGTTTACTTTTCCTCATGTAATTGCATTCTAAAGTACCTAGTCCGCAAATAGACTTTGGCAGAGAATACTGGTTCAGTAAAGAGGACTTTCATGTGGGGGCCTAGCTTGGAGTTGCACAGAAGTGTCCATAGAAAGCTATATGATGCGGGACAGATGGGTAACCCTACTCCCAGAATGAAGGAAATCTGCGCAGCCGTTGTGGCAAAGTTGGAACTGGCGGAACTTATGGAGAAAGACCCTAATTTCCGGTAAAGGGGGACGTGCAGTTGAAGAGGGTAAAAGGACTTGGAACTCCAAAAGAAACTGCGGAAATGACGGTGTAAGACTCCAAACGGTGCTAGGCCGTGGCAGTTCTGTGGAGGGGAAAGGTGCTGTTTAGGCTGCCCTCCTGAGTGTTAAAAAAATATTTAAATGTAACCAAGATCAAGGTCCAGAACCTGGTAAATGAGGAATCAAGGAGTAGAGCATAAAGATGATAATAGTTTGGTAGCAATGGAACAGCACTATCTGAGACAAGATTATGCAGGGAAAAACTTGAATAAAAGAAACTAAAGTCTTCTTAGAGTTCAAGGAACAAAAGCTGTTGTATGTAAACAACGCCCACAAGCTAATAGCTCTGGTCCTCAGAAGAAGATTGGGGATGATCAACTCAAACCCAACCAACCTCCAGGTTCTCAATGAACCTGCCCAACTCTCCGCAATCAAGCGCTTGAAGGGTACCAGATACCTGAGGGTGGCTGTACAAGACAAAGCACAATGTTTAAGAAGCTCTAAAAGCAAACAGTAACCGATTTGAAGCAAGGATAACCTCAACACTTCTCAAGGGACTCAAGAGTAGGCTGGAAGAATGCAACTCCAAAGAAAATAAAGGGAGGTATAACACTCCAGGTCTTAAGCTTAATAAGACCTCTTCAATCAATTTTGATTGGCTCCAGAAAGGTAATCAGGGATCAGGACCAGTATGGTCAGAGAAAGGGATCAAGGAGTGGTATAACACACTCAAAAATTCCAACAGACAGAATTTTTCTTCAACAAGAAAGGCTATTGGTTGGTGATAAGGATCAGGCCACAGAGGGGCAAAGACTCAGGGTCAAAAACGGATCAGGGGGCAATCAGAGATATACCCAGGATAAGGATCAGGATCTTAATTTCACAATGGTGGGGGACATAAGCACACACTCCCTTGGATATGATTCTATGATGATTCAGAAAAAGCAGGGGAGAGCCCCTTCTTTTATAGACCAGAGGCCTGTAGACTATTTACAAAAGAGATTTACAAATAGAGTGGAAAAAAGATTTTTTTTTTTTTTTGGATCAGTGTCATGAGAAAACAAAAGAAAAAAAAAGAAACAAACAAGCACTCAGAAAAAAAAACCAAAGAGCCAAATCAAGAACCTGGCCCGTGCCAAGGGTGGGAACGGGCAGGAGAGTAGCTATTGAGACGCCCGCAGGCATCCTGATGGGCCCGGGCAACTGCCGAGACCGCGGATGACCGCCAGCAGGTGTCTGACGGGCACTTGCAACAGAAGAGACCCGCGCAGGAAACAGAAAAGACGCGCGGGAGATCAGTGAGCTAGGAGGGGAGAGATGGAAGATGAGATGGGTGGGGAAGTGGGTGTACACGTAAGAGTGAGTGAGGATGGGGGGAAGTGGTAGAGGAATCAATCCAAGAGGATCTACAGAAGATCCTTTGTTTTTCAAGTTGATGGATCCCAAACAATCAAGGAGCCCCCAATCCGATCAATTGATTTTTGGTCTCAATCTCTCCAGCTTGATTGTTTTGACAAACGGCTGTGGTGGTCAGACGGTGAGCGACCGGTTTGGGGTGAATATCAGAGGGGGTGGTCAGGCTGGGAGAGATTGGAAGTTCAGAGAGCCCCTTCTGAAGCCAAGTTGCCAATGGACAGGCTATGATTTGCTCCTGCTCAGGCTGGGATCGATTGAGTTCAGATGACCACTTGAGACTGAGTTCCGAGCTTGATGAGGATGATAGCTCGTCTGTCTTGGTTTTGGCATCCGAAGAGATCAGTTCTCCCTCAAGGTCATCCTTGCCATCATCCTCAGACTCATAGCGACGTTGTTTGAGAGATTCTTGGAGGGGTTGGGTAGTAGATGATGATTCTGAGTTGGTGGGACTGGTAATTGAGAGTGAGAGCTGAGGCTCAGGACTGGATGAGTGGGAGATGAGATAAAGCAGGGTGGGACTGAGAGCGATGGCCAGGGAACGGATGATGATGGTTCCTGATAGGATTGAGGATGGATGATGAATTGCCACGATGGAGTGAGGTGATGAGAGGATCAGGGGATAGTTTGGCGGAAGAGGTCAAGGTTGAGTTTGTGATGATGATATGGGTACTTGGGGAACAAAGTATACTCAGATCATCATTGATTGAGGATGATCCAAGAACGATCCAGTCTCTGGATCGATGGAAGGTGTGAGATTGGAATGATCTAAGGCGGAGAACAGGAGTTGACGTCACTCAAAGTCTTCAAACGTGAATTGATCCATGTCCTTCTTAGCAATCGAGGTTGAGTGAGGTTGAGAGTAAACGATTAAGATCCTCTTGAGGATAGTAAGAGGAGTCCAGGTGAGGATGGGACCATAACTCTTGAGATGGATTCAAAGGGTGATTTGGAGGATTGGATGAAAGAATATCTTGGAGGGACAACTGATGGTGATCAAATTGGAAGTTGAGCCAGAGCTGTTCAGCTTTGATGATTTTGGCGGAGGTTTGGATAACTGGGAGATAGTCATTGTCAAGAGTTGAAATGGCCAGGGTGTCCAGGATGGGGCACCACAATGGAAATGTTTAACAAGATGTGTCTTTTCTGGCAGAAAGCTATGGCCAAGCCAGCCAAAACAGCTCTGGAAGCACCAAAAGTGACAACAATGCATGCGCCAACTCAGGCACCATTGAGGCTGCCACCAATGATCAAAGGCAAGCCTTGCCTCTTCTGATTCTACTACTGTTGGGAAGACGGCCATCTTAAAAGGTTGTGTAAAGACCTGAGTGTGGATGTGCAGAGTAAAATATTTAAGATGGATGGAAGGGGGTGTTTTTACCCTTGAGGAGAAGCTATACCGGATTTTCTGGATCAAACTTCACCAAGAGATCTTGCTCAAGTGGCGGCGGCAGGAAATAAGGAGGAAAAAACCTTGGTGGGGTACATTTTTCCCCTAACTTGGAAACCCCAAGAAGTTTTGGTGGAGGTTAGGGCCATCCTCTCCGACAAGATTAAAATGGAAATTAATGGTCCTGCTCCTTTGAAAACTCTGGAGCAGGCTGTGGTAGTCAAAATGGGGGGATCCCTCAGGAGGACTGGAGAAGTAGCAAGGAGGAGTTGGGGAACAGATCACCCGGTTTCCCTAAATTTGAAAGAGCTGGCGGAAATCATACCAGTAATGGTAGAGGAGATGTTTTCAGTCTTTAAGCAGTTTACAGGGAGTAAGGAGGAAAACCCAAAACCCAGGGAAGAGGCAAAGGTTGTTTATCTCAAAGCAGGGGCAGACGTTCTGGGAGTAAGTGGCGGTATGATGTGCCCTTTGGGCTATGTAGAAATGCGGATCAGAGGCAAATGGTGTTGGGCAATGGTTGATACCAGCTCAATGGGAAATTTCCTCCCTTTGAATTTGGCAACTGACGTGGGGTTGGTCCAGCACAAGGCAAATATTGGGTTGTGGACCTTGGGAGGTTTTAAATGCGTGGTCAAAGGGGTAGTAGAGAAAGAGATGAAAGAGGTGGCTAAGGTATTGGCTCTGCTGTTGTATTTGGTAGTAAGTGGGTTGGAGGTCATACTTGGTAGGCCATTCATTATTTCCTTCCAATAAATTCTTTGCTTCCATCCGGATACTAGGGAGGAACTCTTTACTGTTGCAGACGCCTTGGGGAAACAATACAAAACAGCCATCTGTGGGCCTGAGAGCAGCAGAAGGGAACATTGGAAGGGCTTTCCATTTGCAGAAAGCAGCCGCAAAGATCCGGCGGGGGTTTTTAAATTTTGGTTGTGTGACCTGTGCGGGGAATTCTCCATCCTTGAAAAGATGTTTGACAGATGAGGGGCAAGGAGGAACCCCCGTGGCGCGGTGCAGCGTACTTTGGGTGATATGGAGGAGAGCAGGAATTGGTGTAACAGTGATGGGAGCGGGGTAGGATCAAAATTGAGTCCTTCCTTGTATGTTCCTCCAATGGCTGCCAGCAAAAGCAGCTACCCTTGTGCCACAATTTTGAGCAGCCCAGATTTTTTTGCAGGTTGGCAATTAAGGGGGAGGAAACAACCAAGGGATCAAAGTTGATCAAAGTGTGGACTTTTGGTGGCAAATAAAAACCAGTTGCTAAGATGGTGCAGCCACAGCACAAGCCAATGCTGCAGGACCTCAAAAAACCAATGAGTCCTATCCATTGTCATGGGACCTATATGATTCACCTTTGACAACTGCAATTCTGGAGGAGGATTTGATGGGCTTAAAGGAAGAGCAGATGGCGGAACTCAAATTTGGGCCAGAGGGGTGGTTGCAAGAGGAGGAAGTACAATTGCTGAAGGCAGTGATTTTCATGTGGAGGAAGGCGCTGTCTTTTTTTCTGGAGGAGCGGGGGATTCTCAGGCAAGAAATTGCCAACCCCAATGGGATACCTATGGTGCCTCATGACCCTTGGAAAATGAAGGCCATTCCTATTCCAGCAGTGGTTAGGGTGAAGAATTGAGGATTTGAATTGAAACCAAAGGAACGACAGATGAAGAAGCACTGGAATGTTCTGTAGCAGTAATTAAAAGAGTGAACGTTGAGATGAAGTGAATTAGGAACTAGGAACAAAAAGGAGCATAGGAGAGAATGAGAAAGTTCCTCACTGCTAGACAGGACTTGAGATGAGTGACGACTTGTTATCTGTTAAAGCTTGAGGATTTTGATGGGTCGAGGACAATGAGAGGGATTGAGAGGAAGAATGGAAGTGATGAATCAAGGATGATGAATTGAATCAAGGACAAGGAGGTAAAGCAAGAGCTGATAGGATAGATCAAGGGTGATGGGATGATGAGTTGGATGATGATTTGTTGAGGATAATGAGTTGAATAGTTGAATTGAGGATGAGGAGGTTGAGCGGGATGATGGGATGATGAGATAGGTTGAGGACAGGAGAAGGGAGGATGAAGATGAATGATAATGGGAGGAATAATGGGAATGATGATCAAGGGAGCAGGAGAAGGATTTGAGGGAGGAACCAGAAGGAGGAGGAGTGTTGGATGGGGATGTCTCAATTTGAAGCTTCCTCAGCCGTTGTTTGAGCAGGAGGTTGTGTGAGGACATCAGTCATCTCTCAACATAGGGATCATTTTACGGAGTTGGTAGGGGAGCAATTTTGGACGGGTCTGTACAAGCCTTCTTCTTCTAGCTATTCTAGTCCAATTTTTGCATTACTGAAACAGGAAAGGAAGATTCTGCCAATTTTCCACAACCTGCAATGGTTGAACTCAGTCACAATCAGAGACTCTGGGCTGCCTCCACAGTTGGAGGAGTTTGTGGAGAATATGACTGGAAGAGTCTGCTATGGGTTGGTTGATGTCATGGGAGGTTACAACCAGCGGGAGCTACATCTGGAGTCCCAACCAATGACAGCATTTGAGAAACTGTTGGGGTGGCTTCAGTTCACAAGGCTTCTGCAGGGTGAAACTAATTTGGTAGTAGTTTACCAGGTGCAGATGACATTTATTTTGAAGGATGATGTTCTAGAAACAGTGCAGATATTCATCAATGATGCGGGTATCAAGGGGCCGCGGAGAAACTACTGCAGAGAATTCAGGGATCAGGCGGTTTTTTTGGGAATGTACACACAGACTTTGGAGAGGATCCTATTCCGGATCAAGGAAGGGGGATTGACTGTTTTGGGTAAAAATTTTGCAGTATGCCTCCTGGCCTTAGAGGTCCTTGGTCACAAGGTTTCTGAAAAAGGAAGGAAAATCACTAATGCCAAATTTAACAAGGTTATAGAGTGGCCTAATCCGCAGAACGCTCCTCACCTTTCACAGTTTCTAGGTCTATGTGGATGGGTGCAGATCTTCATTGAATGTTTTGCCAAGATAGCAAGCCTGTTGCGGAGGCTGATTTGTAAAGGAGCTGAGTGGTTTTGGAAGTAGCAATGCATTTGCACATTCTGGGAGTTGAAGGAGATTGTGGGGTGGCAGATACTTTTAAAGGAACTGTATTATGGAAAAGGGGGGATCTGGCTGGCGTTGGACTCAAGCAAGTTTAGTTAAGGCGGTGTGCTTACCCAAGAAGATGAAGGGAAAGACAGGCCATTCTTCTACAAGTTGGTAACCTTTTTGGACATCAAATATTTTTACTCACAGCCCAAGTTGGAGTTGTGCGGGGTGAAAAGGATCATGCGGAAATTACAGCATGTGCTGTGGGGGGTGACATTTTAACTCCTGGTGGATGCAGAAGCGCTAGCTAGGATATTTAATTCCCCAAACTTGCTTAATTCTCCAATGACATGGTGGATTGCATACTTACAGTTTTTCACTTCCACAACAACTTTTTGGGATGGTTTGAGGCACCTCCAATGGTTTACCTTTCAGCAGAGAAATTTGGGCATTTTTTAGAAGAGGATTGGTTTTCTTTTTTTTTGGTTTTTGCGGCTCATCATGGTGGACGGTGGGGCAGATTTTTTGGGTGATCTTTGGAAGCTGGTCAAATCTTGTGGTGCAAAGTTTGGATGAGTTACGGAATATTATCCAGAGGGAGTGGGGGCAATATAGAGTGGGAATCAACCAATCAAGGAAGCAATGTTCATGATCTTCAAAAACTTTCCCAGTTGTATTTTTTGCAGATTGGATATTTGTCAAGTGTGATATGGGATATTCAACTTAAAAACTCTTTTATGGGTGGCAGCCAGTGCTTCTGGTGGATATCAAAACCCTGAATTACCTTGATATTTACTTGTGGAAGGTTAAGACCACAGAGGACCTAGTTGTGGTGCTGGAGGAGCAAATTTTGCCAAGGAAGGAGATGGTGGCAAAGGCGGCAAAGAGGCTGCAGGACAGTTGAGCTGGGTTTGTCCGGTACTGGGAAAAAGGTTATGCTGATTGCTTTCAGGACCCTTTGCAGAAGTGTAATCTTGTTCTTCTTTACAATTGGAGCTTGGAAATGCAGTGGGGTAAGCTTTTTGCAGATTTCTGGAACGGCCCTTATACAATTGTAAGTCAGTTTCCGGGCAGAAGTTATTAGTCAGAGGAGTTGGATGGTACTCCGCTTAAGCGGAAGGTAGCGGCGGCTCACGTAAAGAAATTCCACATGCGGGGCACTGCGTATTTTGATGAAACGCAGTTTTGGGGGACAAAGATCAGGAATTGGCCAACGTGGAGGAGCTGGCTGCAGAGTAGAGGGAGTCTTTGGAGGAACAAAAGTTGGGGTCAATGTTCAAGTTGTTGGGGGGATAGGAGGATGGGGAAGCTCAGATCACCAGAGCCAGGCAGAATTTCTAGTCTCTAGAGGCCTTTGTCTGAGTTGTTCCAGGTCCCTTAGGTGATGTGTTATTTGGGAAGTTTTTTTTAGGATTTTCTTTCCTTTTGTGTGTGGGTGTGTCTCTCTTTGAAGGATGGTGCAAGGAATCAAGAGGATTCCTTTCTGGGGCGGGACAGGCATCACATGTATTTTAAAGATTATATACAAGAATCAAGGAGCATGGTAAAAAATTTAAATTTTTAGGTAAAGATTTTTTTTTGTATCCTATTTATATAATTCATCTTGTTAAAAGAAAAAGAAAAAGAGAGTTGGGAAAAATCTAAGGAAGGAAGATGGCGCAGTGGCTGGGGCAATGATGCTCACAGAGGAGCTTGCAACACTCTGCATCCAGGATTCCAACCAAATATTGGAGGATGACCAGTATCTGCTCATCCAAATTGCGGAGGTACCGGTTGATTTTGGCTTCCTCAATTCCTTGACCGCAATCTTTGTTGTTGCTTTGGATGGATGCATGGTACGGAGAGACCAGGCAAAATCAGGTTGATCTAGATGGTTGGGAGTTGGAGGATTGGAAGGATATTCAAGGAGATGGAGTCTGGATCAGACAAGAACATTGTGGAGATCCTTTGACTGGCAATTGAGGCAACAGAAACTCAACAATTGGCATGGCAGCTGTTAGGAGATTTTTTTTGGAGTTAGTATAAAAAAACTTATGTGGTATGGGCGGCAAATTGGAACTGATCAGGATGTCCAAGTGTGGAGACTCAATCTTGGCAGGAGGAGTCATGGTTGGGGGAGAGGGGGTCAGGGTAGTTGGCCCTGGAAGGGTGGGTGATGGAGGTTGGAAGTGGGGAATGTTCGCGCAGCCCAGGGGGTATTGGAGACGTAGCCACTTGGAGAAAGGTTGGAGCCGTTTTGGGCTGGCAAGGTACTTGGCCGATTCCAACATTCAAGTTATGAAAGCGGCCCCAGGTGGTGGCAGTAGCAAATTCTGCGCTTTGAGGAGGGGGATAGAGCAGGTCCATGACCTCCGCAATGGGAAACAAGGAGGCAGAGCAATCCAGCTCCGGAGTTCAGTCTTTGGTCTCAATTGGCTCATAATTTTCCACCACAAAGTCAGCCATAGGGCCGTGGCAACAACGTTTGCGGCAGGGTCCAAAGGTGGAGTGAGCATGGGGCACGAGACGAGTCTGCAAGGATCCAGGAGTCAGGGCAACAAACAATCACCTGAAGTGGCCTAGATGGCAGGCATTTCAGGCCCAAAAACCGGCAGTACGGGTGCATGTTCTCCACATTCTTGCGCAGTACTTGCATGATTCCATGTTGAAGGTTCTCTTTTCAGGAGGGTCTTGTTTGTAGTTTTATGGGTTGGAGAGTGGGGTATCTGAAGGCTTTTCTAAAATTGGGGAGCATGGAAATTTGGGGGACAGAATTTAAGTTGTGGGGGATGTGGTGGTTATTTATAGACATGGAGGCAAGTAGGTTCAGCACTGGACATTTGACTTGGAGCGGCTCAGCAGTGGTTGGAATTCGGCAGAACAATAGGCTCAGGAGGAGCGCAATGGCAGACTGTCTGATCCTGAGTAAAAACATCAGGGGCTCAGCATTGGTGTGGTGCATGCTTTCTGCAGCACAATGACAAGAATGGGCCAAATTGTTTTCCTTTTGCATACAACAAATGTGGTCAAAAATAGCTTCCCCTCAACAACTATGTATTTACAAGTTCAGAAGCAATTGATCAAAGCTAAGTAGTAGAGACTAGGCCCAATTATGGATTATGCACTGAGTTTGCGGTAGTATGTGGCAATCAACACTGAAGCTGAGGAGGCGGCATGTGGATTGTTGGGGATTGGTAGTAATGCTGCATGCTGGATCAGGAGTGATCTGCTAAAGAAGATTGATTGGGATATGTTGTTATTATGCATTGGAGAAACTCAACTGTTAGCAAAAATCAGCAACATGATCACCAAACCTAATGCAAGTCATCAGATTGGGTAAAGGATCAGACTATTGGTAAGGAGGATCATTGTGGAATGCACAGAGGTGGTTAGAGGAGGGGTCTTTCTTTTTTAGCTTACATTCTTTTTGGAGTAGCTCATTTTTGGAGTTGTATATATATAAGGAGGAAATTTGCCTTACCGGAAAGGAGGGGAGGATGGATCAAGAAAAAGAATTTATCACATGATCAGAATATTGGAGGATATTATCTTACACGGCATACAATAAAGGATTTTTCTATCTTTTTTTCTCTGAAAAGCATGATTACCAGCTTGAGTTCTTGGAGTCTTAATTAAGAAATAGTTCAAGTGCGGAGCTTGTTGAGAAGTCCAAATTGTTTATTTACTATTACTTCTTTGCAAGTTAGCTTTAGTGGTTACCTTTGAGGGTGGGATAGTTTTGCTGGTAAAGGAATAGGGGTTGGGAGGGATTCTTAAACTGCTGCGGGTTGTAGTAACTTTCCTTGCGGAAGCATATTATATTTAGATTTGTGGAGGTACAGGAGGGTGACTCAAGGGCTTTGGGCTGTCAAGAACTTGGAGTGAGGTTTTGGCAGAGAATTTTATGGAACACAAAATCTCTTTCCACAACAGCTGTTTGTGGCTTTTTGGGGTCGCAAGCAGCTGTTCAAAACCCCAAATAAGGTTGTGAGCTGCCCTTTGAAACTGGGCTGGATTTTGAGTGGCCATTGTGGTGGTCTTTTATAGACGCGAGTTGGAATAGGCTGCGCGCTGTGCACTCAGCAGTAGCGGCGGGATCAGCAGGAGAAGCGCGCTTGGCAATGGGTGCGGCTTTGCAGCAGAAAGTTGCACTGCGGGCTTGGCAGCAGTCAAATCAGGCTCAGCATCTGGAGATGCAGGATGGATGGATTGGTTTTTATTGGACAGATTGCGCATGGATTGCGGTTGCAAGACAAAGATATGGGTTGCGGGGATATATCTTGGATATCTGGAATGGGGCTTCAGGTGGATACAGAAATGCGCAGGGGGCTCCAATTTGGGCGCGGGGCAAGGCCCCACCATGAGATGGACAAACCAGGTGGACTTAATGGCAGGCAGGTGATATGGATGGATATGGGATATGGGTTGTGGATTATGGGATGGGAAGGATAGTGTTGATGCTAGGGTTCTGTGCTTAGGGGTTGTATTTTATTATTCTTGCTTGTTTCTGGTTGTACTTAGGTTAGGTTTGAGGGTTAGGCTACTTAAGCCGCACCCTCAACCCGGATATCATGGAGGATTGCTACGCAGAGGATCATTGGTAGTCATAGTTTTTTGGAATGATCTTTACTCTAAATTCTCTATCTCTCAGTCAAAGGGTGAACAGTTGCACTCAGATTTTACAGACGCAAGGGATAAATAACTTCCAAACTTGGAACTATTAAAGGAGAAGTACTCCTCTGGTTTCCACATCTGGGGGTCTGGCCAGGGTGTAATCTTTTGTTCCTTGTCTCTTGAAACTAACAAGCGTAATTTCCCAGTACCACCCATTGACCGTTGCAGGGTCATCTAACATTACCCCCACACCTCTTCCTCCTCCTCCTCCTCTGTTTTCTTGGAAGAAACCCACATCAGGGGCGGGATACAGTGTCCCTTGTTCTAACAATGGTGCCAATCACAAGCCCGTTTTCATCAGGCCGCGGGACTATCCTCACATCCGGTTCAACACAAAGGACAATGAGCAATTCCTTGCGGGATACAAAGGAATTGCCAACGTGGAAGGTGCGACGAGTTTGGATAAGGCTTGGGTTGTTTTCCTCTTCATCACAGACAAAGAGAAGCTTTTGGATGTGGAGGAGATGGAGGGGTATGAGGATTTCTATTGGCCAAAACTGAAGGCAGAAATCTTGGCGCGGTGGGGAAGGCCCAAACCCTGGTTTTTGGAAAGCAACTTTGAGCAAGCTGCGGCAGCAGCAAGCGCAAATGGCAGAGTTCAGACACAGGCACAATTGGGGGATTATGTAGTGATGTTCAATTAGATCTATTGCTACCTGTCAAAGAACAAGGTAATATTGGGACAAACAAGCGCAATGAAGAAGGCGTTTTTGGGAGGACTCAGTCCCCCACTCTGTGGGAGGGTGCGGCAGCACCTGTACAACAACAACTTGGTGAAGAGGTTGTTGGATGATAGCATCACCCTCCTTCCAGACATCCTTGTCATTCATTGTGCGGTGGAAAGCAAGCTGGACTTGGAGGAACTGATGGAGGACATGGAAAGGTTGTTCCCAAAGGGGCCAAAGAAGTCTGCTTGTCACACCCCGGCGGCACCAACGCAAGCTCCAGTTGCAGGCCCCTCAAAAATGGAACGCACTCAGGCAAACCCTCCAAAGACAATCCCAGAGGTTAGCAAAATGATGGAATTGATGAAGGATCTAGGGATCTTTCTGAGTCAAATGTTGTCCGGGTTGCTCAATCCAAGCGCTTCCATCTTCAAATCCCCCCGTGTTACGGTTATGCAATTACTGCAGGGACAAGGGGCATTGGCGTTTGGGGTGCAATAACATTACAAAGGACCTCAAGGCAAGATTGGTTCAACCAGTGGGAATGGGATTCATTTTCCCAATGGGCAAGCAGATCCTCCAAACCTGGGAATCCAACCGTCATGGAGCAAGTGTGGGAGCATGGACAGGAATTGGCGGTAACCGCTCAAGCTTTGCTGGGATTGTCACTGGTCCAGGGGTATGGAAAACATTGCGCGTGGAAGCAGAAGTGAGGCTGTTATCAATGGAGGAGTTAGCAGTGGTTGAAAATACAGACGTGAATGCCAAGGAACAGGTAACGCTGGCAGCTCCTAAGCTGGTTGGGCGCATTCTGGAAAGGGACGGGCAGCAGGTGAATCCGGCGGGGAAGAAGAAGGCTGTTGAAATTGTGCGCAGGGTGATGGGGAATGAAACAACTATTCCCTTGACCTTGAAGGAGTTTTCCGCGGTTTTGCCAGTGTGGTGTCAATTTATAGACATGTATTGGGGACTGTGTTGCGGCTGCGCGCTCAGCATTTGAGGCAAGTGGTCTCAGCATTAGGGTATGCGGAGTGCTCAGCAGCGGCACCTGCTGGATCAGCAGCAGCCGCTGTTTTGCTCCGCACCTGGTGGACGGGTTGGGCTCAGCATCAAATGCGGCATGGGCGGCAATCCGCCCCGGAGATCGGATTCGGAATGTAGTGTGCTTGACTAGGTTTGCGGGCGCGCCGGTTTGGATACGTAGGGGCGGAGGAATCCGCGGGCTATGAAGGAACGGATGGAGCGCGCGCGCAAGCGCGTGGATCATGCCGTATATTACCAAACACCCACGACGGGCGCAGACAAATTGATACAAACAGGTGCGGGCGGCTCCAAGTAGGGCGTGGTGCAAGGACCGCGTCATGAAAAGGACAAACCGGATGGACGGGACGACGTATGGACAACGGGGGGAGTTTGGTACGGAGGATGTGGGGAGAGGAGGCTAGGGTTTCTGTTTTGGGATTGTTTTCTGTTTCTTTGTCATACTGTCATTTGCGCGTGTACTTAGGTTAGGGTTGAGGGGGAGGACTTATCCTCACTCCCAACTCCGAGTTGGAGGGGGGGCATGCATGCAGGGAGGCAGAGGATGAAGAATCACATCACATCACATCATCAGATTGGATCACTCATCTCACCAGGAGATTAAAGGAACTCATACCAGATACACATCCAGGTGGAAAGTTCTTAGGATTGAAGGATTGGCAATTTCTCTCTCTCTCTCTCTACTTTTCTTTATCTCTTTATCTCTTATTTCTATTTCTCATTTGAGTGCAACTTCGGACATCCTCATCTCCTTTCAAACGCAGGGAACCGTTAACTTCCAAACCTTGGGACAATTATAGGGGGATAACCTTTATTCTTTCCACATCTGGGGGTCTGGCCGGGAAGCAACCTTCCGTTTCTTGTCTTTCAAAGGTAACTGGGCGCAATGTCCTATTCATACCTCCCTACAGTCGCTCCTTCTTCTCCTTCTCCTTCTCCTTCCGTCTCCGGGTCCGCTACTCCGACCCCACTCTTGTCTTCCATCCCTCCTCCTCCCCCTCCCTCCGCTTGACCCAGGACAAGCTACGCCATTCCCCCATTGGTCTCCAGTGACCATGAACCCACTTGTCCGGTTCGCATCAGGCCGAGCGACTACCCTCACATCCAATTCAACACCGCAGATGTGGAGCGATTTATCTCGAGATACAAAGGTATTGCAGATGCGGAAGGTGCTTCGGACGCTGATAAGGCCCAGATTGTCTTCCTGTTTGTTATGGACAAAGAGAAGCTCCGGAAGGAGGAAATGGAAGGCTACAAGAATCAAGATTGGCCAAAACTGAAGGCGGAGATCTTAAAGCGGTAGGGTAGGCGCAAACCTCAATTCTGGGAGAGCGATTTTGACCGCATGGCCTTGGAGGCGAGTGCGCGCGGAGGGGTCAGAACGCGGTTGGAGCTGGGGGAGTACACCTCGACATTCAATTGGATCTATCGGTACTTGTCAAAGAACAAGGTGGTGGCGGGACAGACGGGGGCCATGAAACGCGCGTTTCTTGGCGGTTTAGGCGCTCAACTCCAGGAAAGGGTGCAGTGGCATCTTTACGATCACAACTTGGTAAAGCGGTCATTGGACGGGAGCATCGTGCTCCTTCCGGAGTTGGCTGTCATTTGCCGGGCTGTGGAGAGTGAGCTTGACTTAGAGGAGCTTATTGAGGACACCGCTAAGTCCTTCCCAGCGGGACCAAAGAAATCCGCCCCCCAGGTTCCGGCTCTGGCGCAATTTCCGGCCCCAGTTCCACCTACTTCCACACGTGTTCCGGTTCCTCAACCCGCGCCAGCCCCTCCGGTAAGCAAATTGACGGAATTGATGAAGGACCTGAAGATCTGCATGAGCCGTATGGGCCAGAAGCAGCTGCGAGGGCCTCCAACTCACATGGTGGAAGGGTTTTTGCCGCCCAGTACCTTTGTGCCGAGGGGGTGCTTGTACTGCGGGGCAAACGTTCATTGGCGATCGGCGTGCAAGGAGCTTACAAAGGGTCTCAGCGCGGGATTGGTTTGAACGGCGGGGATGGGGTACATGTTTCCAACGGGCAAACAGATTCCAATGGAGCCAAGCCAGCTGACCGCAATGCAGCAGGTGCGCACATGGGGTCAGGAGGCGGGAACAACAGCGTGAGAGTCACTGGGAATTGTTACCGGTCCCGGATTGTGGCAACCACCTCGGGTGGAAGCTGAGGTAAGGGTAGTGGCAACGGAAGAAAAGGTGGCGGTCTCCGATAAAATGGAGGTGGACGCAAAGGAGCGACCCCCGTTGGCTGCGCGCGTTGTAAGACTCCAAACGGTGCTAAGCCGTGGCAGTTCTGTGGAGGGGAAAGGTGCTGTTTAGGCTGCCCTCCTAGGAGTTACAATAATATTTAAATGTAACCGGAATCAAGGTCCAGAACCTTATGGGTGAGAAATCAAAGCAAGGGAAGAGGATAAGAGTTGTTGGTAGCGATGGAAACAACACTATTTGAGGCAAGATGGTGCAGGTAAAGACTTGAACAAATAAGTCAAGGTTTTTTCAGAGTTCAATAGAACAAGGCAGTTGTAAGTAACAACGCCCACAAGCTAATAACTCTGGTTGTCAGCAGCTGATTAGGAAAGATCAACTCAATCCCAACCAACCTCCAGGTTCTCAATGAACCTGCCCAACTCTCCGCAATCAAGCGCTTGAAGGGTACCAGATAACTGTGGGAGTCTGAACAAAACAAAAGCAATTTGTTTATGAAGCTCTAGAAGCAAATCAATAACGAATTCGAGCAAGAATATCCCAACACTTCTCAAGGGACTCAAGAATAGCGTGGCAAAATTCAACCTTAAAGAAGAAGGGAGGTATAACATTCCAGGTTTTATGCTTAATAAAACCTCTTCAATCAAACGTGATTGGCTCCAGAAAGATGATCAAGGAGAGATCAAGACCAGTAAGGTCGGAAAAAGGGATCAGAGTGGTATAACACACCCAAGAATTCAGACAGGAATTCTTCTTCAACCAGCAAGGCTATTGGTTGGTGATAAGGATCAAGGTCACAAAGGACAGAGTTTGAGTATGGAGGCTCAAAGGATCAGGGGGCAATCATGGATATACCCGGATAATTTGCTCAGATAAGTGGGAAGGATGCCCACGGATAAATTTGATTATGATGATGAGGGGATTGGATGCTGGATTGCTTGGATGCCTGGCCAAAAGGCAGAGGAGAGCCCCTCCTTTTATAGACATGAGGCCCTGTATACTATTTACAAGTGATACTACAAATAGGTGCGGAAAAATGAAAACATAAAAAAAAAATAAAAATAAAAATAAAAAAAAAAAAATAACATGAGAGGAAGAAAAAAAAAAAAATGTCGCCCGCGTCGAGAATGACCGCAGGCAACCAGATGGACACCTGCGACAGCGGTCGCGGGTGTTGACAACGGCTGTCGTCGCCCGATCGGCGGCCACAACGGGGTGAAGGTTCCGACGGCTGCAAGCGGTTGCTCGCGGTCGTCGGTTGGATCGGATGATGGGCCAGGAGGGCTAGGGTGGATCGGTTGTCTGTCGACAGTTTGAGTGAGCGCTCAGTTCTTCCTCCTTCCCGTCGAGCTTCTCATCATGGATCATAGGTTGAGGATGACCATTAATCTCGAGGGGTGAGATGGTAGATCTCTTAAGCTTGAGAGCATGATGGGCGTAGGATGGAGTTTGCTGCTGGTGATGATAGGGATTGGGATTGTTGGATGAGGTGATGGTTGATAATCAATCGAGTGGTGATGGTGATTGGGACTAGCTGGAGTGGTGATGATGATGATAGGTTGGTGTTGGAAGTGTTCTGGGTTGATGAGCATAGTGAGTGAAGAAGATGATGATGATGTTGCTGCAGGATGGCCGTAGGATTGGAGGATCAAGTCTCGGGAAGAGCACGCAAGTCAAGAACAACAATGGTGATCACCATCATCCTGAGCAGGTCAAGATGACAACAAGGGGAGAAGGTTGGGCTTGAGGGATTGGATGGTGTACTTGGTCGTCGGATTACCCAATTGAATAGCCAAGGGAGAAGACAAGCAAGGAGGAGATCAGGACCAAGATGATGGGAGGAGATGAAGTTTGGATGGGATGATGGGTTGATGGCCCAATTGTATCATTCTTGGATTCGATGATGATGATGATGATGATGATGGATCGGATGGCGGAGGAATAGGATGTTGTGCTGATCAAGTTGAAGAGTAGGATGAGTGATAGAAGGATGAGGTTGGATGAGTTAGGATCGTACGGATCGTCAAAGATGGTTCGACGATCGCTCGCGTCGCCAAAAGTCAGGGCCGCAAGCGCAACAAGTAGGAGTTGAACGTAGAAGGGGGGATCAAAGCGGAGAGACAGGCAAGAGGCTTGTCCTAGACCGCTAGGACAGGGAGAAGTTGAGAGACAGGGGGAAATGAAGGCACCCATAGGGGTACAACTAAAATCCGATCTTTTTTTTTTGTGGTGTCCCGGATTGGTCACAACATCTCTCCCCAACTTACAGACTGTCCCTAGTCTGCATCTAAAATTTGAAGGGATTTTAAAAAGGCAGGGAACAAAGACATTGAAGCAAAGATTGGCCATTTCTTGATCTTGATAGCAATTGAAGAGTTGAGGAAAATATCTTGATTCTTCCAAATGAGCCCTAGAAGCGGCAGGAATAGAACAAGGAGGGCGTCCCAGGTGCTCACATATGTGGCATACAGTAGAGTTTTACAACAAAAACGCAGCAAATGACCCTGGTGGTGCACAATTGGGAGGACTTACTTCTGAGATAAGTTGCCCCCATGACAATGAAACTTCTTGAATTGATCAGCAGAGAACCTTCTGGCCAACCGAGTACCATCCAGCTCCTCCAAAACATAAGATCCACCTCTAACTTGATGAACCACTCGATAAGGGCCATTCCAACAATTAGAGAAAAGCTTGCCCCACTGGGTCTCCAAAGATTGATTATAAGCTAAAACTAGGTCACCAGGGTTCAAGGGCTCCCTGATTCGATTAGAGTGCTTGTCCTCCCAATACTGGACAGATTTTGCTCTGGACTCCATCATCTTTTGATAAGATTCATCACAAACGTCTTCACTTCGCTCCAGTTGCTTGGACCTAGCAACTAACAGATCAGTGGTTGAGGACACCTCTTCCCAAGAGATACCCAAGAAAGATTCCATTTCCAGATCCAAAGGAAGGACTGCTCTTTGACCAAAGATGATTTCATAAGGTGAGTAGCCAGTAGTCCTTTTGGTTGAGATTCGATCAGAGAAGAGAACAAGAGGAAGGAATTTGCGACAATTCTTGCCACTTTCACCAGCCAGCTTAACAAGTGCAGCCTTCAAAGGGGCATGGCCTCGTTCCACCATGCCTTGGCCTTCAGGATAATAAGGAGTAGTAACTCCATGTTGTCCAGGAAGGGATTGGATCATTTCAGCAAGCTTGCCCCCAAATTCAGAGCCACCATCAGTAGAGTAATATCAAGCCAGGCCATAACGCATTGTCCAGGTCTCGTAGAGGAAAGCTGCCACTGATTCAGAGCTAAGGTTCTTAAGAAATTTTGCTTCAACCCATCCGGAAAAATCATCTCTAGCCACAATGAGGTACTTAGCACCACCTGCCTTAATATGAACCACATCCATAGCAATCCTTCCAAAGACAGTGGACTCCCCAGTAGGATAACAAATTTCAGCTGGGCGCCTAAGATCACGTTTTTGACAAACTTCACAAATCTTGCACTATTGGGAGACGGATTTCTTCAAAGATGGCCACCAGAATCGTTCGGATAATCGTCGATAAGTTTTGGTCTCCCCACCATGACCAAGGCCTTCATGGATACTTTCAAGGATAGAATCTTGTTTAGAGGGAATAGTAACAACAATGAGAGCACAAGGATTGCCTCTCTTCATAATTCTAGAGCCTTGAAAAAAAAAATTAGAAGACTTTTGTTTAAGAGATCAATATTCCTTAGCAGAGAGATCAGGAGGTTTTTGAAGAGTTGAATGGTACTGCTCTAATTTAAACCAGAAGCCTTGTTGAAAGCCAGAATAATTTTGAGAAGAAAAAGAGAAAATAGGTTGGATTAAAGGTTCCTCTTCATTGAAATTGGTTCCAACATCAGATTTGTTTTCCCCAAGAGGTCGTCGAGATAAACCGTCAGGCATGGTGAAAGATTTTCCCGGCCTGTGAACAATATCAAAAGAGAAAATAGGAGCATTGGGAAGACTGGGAGTGTTGATCATTTCAATGATGGATTGAGCATCAACTTGCAATTCGAAATGTTGGCCCCAGAGAACGGTTTGGAGTTTCTTCATCATTCGAGCCACACCACAGAGTTCCAGTTTGGGCTGGGAGTACCTAGATTCTACATCTGAAAACAAAAAAGATTCATAAAGAGCAGGACGGTCCCAACCATTTTCATCTTCCTGAGTAACGACGGCCCCAACAGATTGATAACTAGAATCAACAGCCAGCTTGATCTTGCCAGCTCCAGGTCCATAAGAGATCTTTTTCAAAACTATGTCTTTACCAACTATCCTTTTGAGTAGCTGGAAAGCACATTCACAATCTTGGGTCCAAATCCATTCAGCATCTTTTCTGGTTAGACGACGCAAGGGTGCACAGATTTTGGATAAAGATGGGATAAAGATTCTAACATAAGTGACAACACCTTGAAAGCCCCTAACTTCAGTTGGATTGATTGGGGTAGGCCAAGAGATGATCTTGTTGACTTTGGCTGGTGCCATTCTTCTTCCTTCCTTGCAGAACACATGACCAACAATTTCCAGAGAAGGGACACAAGCCGCCAGTTTGGATCCAGAGACAGTAAGGCCAGATTCCTTGATTTGAAACAGAATCCTCTCCAAGGTAGTAGCATATTCCCAGATAAAACAACAAATTCCTGAATGCCAAGGTAAGAGCTCATTATCAGAGTCAGATACTGGACCTTTAATTCCTCCATCGTCAATAAAGATACCAGCATGATCAGGGATTTCATCCTGGGGGATCCACATCATCTGAGCCTGATAGACTGCAACCGAGTTGGTGGCTCCTTGAGGCAATCAATTAAGTTGAAATCGACCAAGAGGAGTATCAAAAGTAGTGAGAGGACGAGAAATAGGATGTAAGGATCGTTCGTCATAGCCACCCATAATATCCCCTAGACCATAGCAAGCTCTTCCCGCAAAGGATTCAACAAATTCTTCAGTAGCAGGAGGGATACCAGAGTCTTTAATAGTAACTTTATTAAGAGGTTGAAGATCATGAACTATTCTAAGTTTACCATTTCTCTTGAGGACACAGAAGACGGGGCTGGAGTAACTAGAAGTTTACTGTTCATACAGGCCAGTTCAAACTCGTTCCCGGACCAACTTGATGAATTCGTCAACTTTAGCAGCAGGGATAGGGATCTTTTTCTTTTTCCAAGGATCATGTTCAACTACAGGGATGATATAAGGGAGGCCATAGGATTCCCGCAAGAGACCTCTCTCTTCTTCACAGAAAGCAATAGATTTTTCCCTTAGAGACAAGACATTTTTGATTAAATTTAACTCATCAGGAAGAAGCCATCCATCTGGACCAAAGTTGACCACCTTCAGACGTTCTTCAGTGACCCGTCCATTAGGCACAAAGGGACCAGTAAGAGATTGAGGAAGACCACAGTAAGGACCGCGAGATAGAGGAGGACGCATAAGGGGAGGATTGAGGTTGAGAGGCATAGGCTGGTTGACTGGTTGGATCTTCTTAACAACTGGTTTATACTTAGTGGCAAAAGAGAGAAGTTCTTGTTTCCTCCCAGAGTTGACCAGAGAGACTTGATTACAAAAGCTGAGTCCAAGTTCCAACATCTTCCAAGTCCGATGTTCTGCAATATCCTTGAAGGGTGCCTTTTCCATAAAAGGAGAACCAGGAGATAATACGTTCCTCACATGTGTGGCACAAGGTAGGGTTTCGAAAATGACGGTAAAAGATTGCCCTGGCAGTGCACAATTGGGAGGACTTACTTGTACCCCAAATTGCCTCCACTGAAGCCCATATTCCTTCATACCAAAATCACCAAAAAACGGAATTGCAATTAGGATCTAGTTTAGACTCATTGCGGAGATTTGAAACGGAACTGAGAGAAGATTGATCAGACTCAAAAGTAGAAGGAAAATAAGACACAACAGATCCAGAGAGAGAAGGAGATGGAGAAGAAATATTTTTGGATTTTTCTATTTTGATATGTTTTTGTTTTTTAATATTCTTGAGCTCAGAAGAGAATGATGAAAGGAATGAAAAATAAGCCGGAGGGATGGGAGTTGACCCTTGAGTTGCAGTCTGAGGCTGAAAAGAACTACAACCATTAGTAGGATCAACTATTCCCCTAAAAAATGAGAGGAACTAGAGTTATCCTTCTGCTTCCCCTTAAAAGATGATTTGGGAGAATGACCAGGAAAATCTCTTTCCCAACGACCATAATCCAAAGAGCAAAGAGGAACTTCACTTTTCCTGCCATCAGCGTCAGGGAGAAGAATTCTCTCCCCAACTTGATCAGGAAACATCAAGGTTGCACCAAAGTCCATTAAGAAGGGTTGTCCCAAGATCATAGGACTGTCCAAAGGAGTGATCCAAAAGTGGCAGGTTCCAACAATATTTCCACCAATCCTGACCGGTACATCCTCATCAATACCAACCAGTTCACAAGCTTGATTTCCTATCCCATACACTGCAGAGTTGAAGCTGACCCTAGGACTAAGTTTGAGCTTGCAGGCCATAGCATCCGAGATTAAGTTAAGCTGAGATCCAGAATCCACAAGAGGAGAAACAGTTTTAGCTGAGTCACCAAGATAACAAGGAAGGAAGCCAAGGGGACAGGAATAAAGGTTGGAGTCTAAAGAAGGACTGGTTCCACCAGAGTCCTCCATTAAAGTGCCAGAGGAGACTTTGAGTTCTTCAGGGCCAATTTCCACACATCAACGAGAGACTCATTTCTTCATTCCTTCAGCAACAGATGGAGATATTGATAGGAGTTCAGCCACAGATAGATCAGGAATTTTGAGATCAGAAATTTTCTTTAATAGTCCCTCCACAGCATTGGGGTGATCCTTGGAGATGCCCCTTTCAAATCAAACTTTGGGCTGGGTGGAGGGAGGAAGTTCAGGTGACGCAGAATCTAAGATAGGATTAGAAGGTTGAGGTGAGGGAGAAGGATCAGGGTGATCTGGGAACCTTTCCATGAGTGGTTCCTTTTCCACCTCCATGTCTTCTACATCAGAGGAAGGAGGCTCAAGTGATGATCGACGTTTAACGGGTTTTCGAAGGATTGAAGTTGGAAAGGAAGGAGCCTTATGAGGTTTAGGTTCCTCATGTCGTTTCCTGGCTGGATCAGATTGATAAGTAGTCCCAGCAAGACTAGAGGAAGAAATAGCTGGAGGATACCAAGGTTGGAGGGTACCACAGGATGATCGAAATTCAAAGGAAGCAAGAGATGCTTTCACAGGAGGTGATGGCTGGTAAGAGGCCACCACATGTCGGATAGGACAAGACGAGTCAAAAGGGATTAGGGCACCATTAGGGAGGAAGTAATTGTTCCCCCTCTGCTCTACCAACTTTTCCTTTAGGTCCTTCTGAAGTTCTTGGCATCGTCCAGTTCCATGGCCTTCCCTATGACAGTAGTAACAGACCAGAGTTGATTTGGGGACAGAAGAAGGAGTTTTAGGATTAGCTAGCAAAGAAATCTTTTGATCTATTTTGTTCTCAAAGGCTCTAAGTAACTTGGTGATTTCATCTATAGTAGTAGGTTCTTGATTGGAATTAGGATCTGCTTTAGGCCTACGATCTGCCTCCATTTTAATCATAATATTGTTTGACTCTTTAAAAGAAGGTGCATGGACCGGTTCAGTAGTTCTAGGCTTTTCAAAGGTAAGAGCAGTTTGACCTTTCATGACTTTATCCACAGTACTCCTAAGGGTGAGAAAAACAGGGAGCTTGAATCGATTATCCCTGGTGGTAATCATGGATCCAGATTTGACCACTTCTTCTTTAATCCTTTCCTGCACAGCCAACGAAAAAGATTGGAAGAACTTTGCTCAAATTTTGTCCACTGTGTCAATGTGATCGTTTTGGATAAGATAGTTTTGAATGGGATCCCAAGACTTCCTAAAAATCTGATAGTCAGAGGCTGAAGAAATACCACCATTGGAGATCCACTGAGAAACCAGAGCATCCAAATCCTGCAGAGTAAACCTAGCCAAATCTATTTTTCCCCAGTATGCTAACATAGCCTCCCTGAGAAGCGTCCAGTTATGGGATTCAAATCCCTTGAAAGACTCAATTACCTCCATAAATTCATCAGAGGAGATAAAGAATTGCAACTGATAAGCCATATCAAATTCACTAGCTCCATCCACTTCAGCAGCCATTTCGTAGGAGTCCAAGAATCGCTTGACATTTGTACCGTTGAAGCCTAAGTTCTTGTTCTGAGGTTTGATCTTTACCATCTTAGGTCGAGCAGGGGTGGTTGGAGTAGCGGAAGATGCCATATCAAATAACAGAGTTCCTAGGGGATCCAAAGAGCAGATTTCCAAAGTGGCTCACAAGTGTGGCAAGAGTAGGGTTTCGCCAAAAACAACAAGTATCTTGCCCAAGCAGTGCACAAATTGGGAGGACTTACTTCTAGGATAAATTGCCTCCACGGATCAGATTTGAGAAGAGAGAAAAAAAAAGAAAAAAAAGATTGGTTTTTGAGGTTGATTTTAAATGTCTTGGGACTGTAAATCCCAAGGTTGCTGGTTCAATCCCGGCCCGGGGGACCAAATGTAAGACTCCAAACGGTGCTAAGCCGTGGCAGTTCTGTGGAGGGGAAAGGTGCTGTTTAGGCTTCCCTCCTAGGAGTTACAATAATATTTAAATGTAACCGGAATCAAGGTCCAGAACCTTATGGGTGAGAAATCAAAGCAAGGGAAGAGGATAAGAGTTGTTGGTAGCGATGGAAACAACACTATCTGAGGCAAGATGGTGCAGGTAAAGACTTGAACAAATAAGTCAAGGTTTGTTCAGAGTTCAATAGAACAAGGCAGTTGTAAGTAACAACGCCCACAAGCTAATAACTCTGGTCGTCAGCAGCTGATTAGGAAAGATCAACTCAATCCCAACCAACCTCCAGGTTCTCAATGAACCTGCCCAACTCTCCGCAATAAAGCGCTTGAAGGGTACCAGATAACTGTGGGAGGCTGAACAAAACAAAAGCAATTTGTTTATGAAGCTCTAGAAGCAAATCAATAACGAATTTGAGCAAGAATATCCCAACACTTCTCAAGGGACTCAAGAATAGCGTGGCAAAATTCAACCTTAAAGAAGAAGGGAGGTATAACACTCCAGGTTTTAAGCTTAATAAAACCTCTTCAATCAAACGTGATTGGCTCCAGAAAGATGATCAAGGAGAGATCAAGACCAGTAAGGTCGGAAAAAGGGATCAGAGTGGTATAACACACCCAAGAATTCAGACAGGAATTCTTCTTCAACCAGCAAGGCTATTGGTTGGTGATAAGGATCAAGGTCACAAAGGACAGAGTTTGAGTATTGAGGCTCAAAGGATCAGGGGGCAATCATGGATATACCCGGATAATTTGCTCAGATAAGTGGGAAGGATGCCCACGGATAAATTTGATTATGATGATGAGGGGATTGGATGCTGGATTGCTTGGATGCCTGGCCAAAAGGCAGAGGAGAGCCCCTCCTTTTATAGACATGAGGCCCTTTATACTATGTACAAGTGATACTACAAATAGGTGCGGAAAAATGAAAACATAAAAAAAAAAAAAAAAAAAAAAAAAAAAAAAAAATAACATGAGAGGAAGAAAAAGAAAAAAAAAATGTTGCCCGCGTCGAGAATGACCGCGGGCAACCAGATGGACACCCGCGACAGCGGTCGCCGGTATTGACAATGGCTGTCGTTGCCCGATTGGCGGCGACAACGAGGTGAAGGTTTCGACGGCTGCAAGCGGTCGCTCGCGGTCGTCGGTCGGATCGGATGATGGGCGAGGAGGGCTAGGGTGGATTGGTTGTCTGTTGACGGTTTGAGTGAGCGCTCAGGTCTTCCTCCTTCCCGTCGAGCTTCTCATCATGGATCATAGGTTGAGGATGACCATTAATCTCAAGGGGTGAGATGGTAGATCTCTTACGCTTGAGAGCATGATGGGCGTAGGATGGAGTTTGCTGCTGGTGATGATAGGGATCGGGATCGTTGGATGAGGTGATGGTTGATAATCAATTGAGTGGTGATGGTGATCGGTGACTAGTTGGAGTGGTGATGATGATGATAGGTTGGTGTTGAAAGTGTTCTGGGTTGATGAGCATAGTGAATGAAGAAGAAGATGATGATGTTGCTGCAGGATGGCCGTTGGATTGGAGGATCAAGTCTCAGGACGAGCACGCAAGTCAAGAACAAAAATGGTGATCACCATCATCCTGAGCAGGTCAAGATGACAACAAGGGGAGAAGGTTGGTTTTGAGGGATTGGATGGTGTACTTGGTTGTCGGATGACCCGATTGAATAGCCAAGGGAGAACACAAGCAAGGAGGAGATCAGGACCAAGATGATGGGAGGAGATGAAGTTCGGATGGGATGATGGGTTGATGGCCCAATCGTATCATTCTCGGATTCGATGATGATGATGATGATGATGATGATGATGGATTGGATGTGGAGGAATAGGATGTTGTGCTGATCAAGTTGAAGAGTAGGATGAGTGATAGAAGGATGAGGTTGGATGAGTTAGGATTGTACGGATCGTCAAAGATGGTTTGACGATTGCTCGCGTTGCCAAAAGTCAGGGCCGCGAGCGCAACAAGTAGGAGTTGAACGTAGAAGGGGGGGGATCGAAGCGGAGAGACAGGCAAGAGGCTTGTCCTAGACCGCTAGGACAGGGAGAAGTTGAGAGACAGGGGGAAATGAAGGCACCCATAGGGGTACAACTAAAATCAGATCTTTTTTTTCGTGGTGTCCCGGATTGGTCACCACAGCATGCCCGGAACCAAGGCGCGGGCAGCAAACCCTGTAGGGAAGAAGAAAGAGGCGGACATCATGCAAAGGGTGATGGTTAACGAGACTCCGGTTCTGCTGACCTTGCGGGAACTGGCTGCCGTGTCTCCGGTGGTGGTAGACGAGATGGTTCAGGCGTTGCGGGATTGCAGTCAGGGCCCGGTACCTCAGATGCTGCAGCGGGTTCATGTGGCGCGGGGAGTGCAAGTCAAAATTGGTTTCGACTCCACTTGCTTACGATCCAATGGTCATAGCGGGAAGGAAGGTGTGGGCTATGGTGGACAGCGGTTCAATGGTGAACCTGCTGCCATTGCGGATGGTGGATGATTTGGGGTTGGTTTGGCGGAAATGTGCAATGGGTCTCCGCACGCTTAACGGAGGGGAGTTTTGTGTGGATGGGGTAGTTGAGGAGGAGGAGCTTGAGTTTGCAAGGGTCCATAGCCCCCTTTCTTTTCTTTTGGTTGATTGTGGGGATGTGATTTTGTGAAGGCCGTTCATGTTCAGGTTTTGAGCACAAATGGTTTTCAATCTGGAGGCGGGAATGGAGGCGTTGACGGTGGAGGATTTGTCCGGCAGAAGGTTTGAGACAACTATCTGCAATCACGGGCAAGGGAAGCGGAAGAGAGTGTTGGAGTATGAGGAGGAACCGGACGCGGAGTTGGTCTGCAATGGGAAACCTTTGGAGGATTTTTTCTAGTCAACCAAGGAAACCGCGCGGAACAAGCTCCGGTTTCGCGCGGGCGGTCGACTAATGAGGAGCAGGGAGGGGGAGGAAGGAAAGTGCAGGGCGCGCACGTCACAGAAGTAAGTCCCTTTTCTCAGTATGCATTGCCCGAGGGTACTACGCTTTGAAAACCCTATCATCGTGCCACACTCATGGGCGAAGGCAAAAGCCGCGGTTCCATTCTGTGCAGGACTTACAGCAAAGGATGCGTGCGGATGATGGGGTGCAACACGGCAAGTACAAGCCGGTGTCACGGAAGGTCTTACCAAGGAATGAGCCAATTCCCCAGGAACTGAACAGACCGCTTTGACCAATTGCTTGGTCGCGGGACCCTTGGGTCAAGCCAATTAAGGCTTTGGGGTGGGTTACTAGTTTGGTGGGGATCACGGAGGAGCGGATTGCAGCTTTCAATTTCGGCCCAACGGGATGTTTGAGCAAGGAGGAGCGTGAGTTGCTGATTTTGGTTCTGGTTCTTTGGGAAAGAGCGCTTGCGTTCGGACCGGAAGAGCGGGCACCAGGGCCAAATTGGGGTCTCTGGCTGACCAGTGACATGAAGTCACTTTTGTGGCCACTTTTGTCCCCCATAAGTATCAAAACGTTCCCCATGAATTCACAATGATTGATTCAATTTTTCACAATGCTGTACACAATATTTCTTGTGGGTTTCACCTTTATGAAAAACAGAAGTCCAGAAGATTTCACTGCTGCTGAAAATGAGAATCACCTTGATTTCACCTTTTTGGAAATTGGAATTCATCTGTATTTCCCAAATCATGAACTTTTAATTCTGCCATTTCCACCAAGATAAAACAAGAACTATTTCTGGAAAAAAACAATTTTGTGAAACATGTTGATTTTTTGAAAGGGAAATTGATTTGTAAAGGAAGTTTGTTTGTTGGAAAAATCAAAATGGTTATAAACCATTTTCAGTTTTTGCAATTCTCAATTTTCACAGCTTGAAAATTATAATTTCACAAAGCTCTGCATCTCCTACAAACAGTTGGCATTTTTTCCAAGGCCAAGATTGCAGGCCATCAAGAGTCTAAGTAACAGATGTGAGTATCCATACATGAAAACATAAATGCCCTCCCCATGCCAAATGAAATCGGTGCTGAATTTATCCCAACAAAAAAATATATAAATGAACAGAGAAAAAAATAAAGCAAGTTATAGCAAAATCCAAAGGAATTTTCTGTTCAGAGATGAGTGTTACACTCTTCCCGGAATTTCACTCAAAATAAATGTAACAAAAAGTGTCGGCCAGTGTTACTATGAATTCACAAGGGAATCACTTCAAATCAGCTCACAGTTCACTTTCTTTTTGCTGGTGCACCTGGGGCACAGGCCCCACTTTACTTGTGGGTAAAAAAGTGCAATAACACATTGTCCAAGGATCCCATCTTCAAGCTAATCCTTGGAGTTAGCTAATCCATCTCAGAGCTGGAAACATGGGCTTTTTACCTGGTAAAAAACCCTTAATCTAGCACATGAATGCCATAGAACTCAAGGGATTTTGAATGACCCAGGAATATTTTTCAATGCACAGATCTCCCTCATATAATTTCACAAGGGAAACACCTCAAATAAACTCACAGTTCACTCAAATATTTTAAAAGCTTTTATGGATAGGGTTTTACAGGAAAGCCTTTTGTTTCATTCTTCAAGTATTTATTCCATGTAAAAAACATCGATATCTCTGCCAGGAAATGCAGAATTTGAATAGATATCTCCCTAAATGTCTCACATGGAGGGTTGAAACAAACCCAAGGTGGCACTTGTAAACAGTAATGGGAAGAAGAATCATACTAGGATAAAACAAGACAGCCAGGCAGAGACTTACAGAAGAAAAGCATGGCAAATCTCCAATTCAGTTTAGAGCACCGACTCATTTCAACAAACTCCTCAACAACTGTCAAGGCATGTGGTGGTAAATCTTCCTTTCTAAGATAAATCTTATTCTTCCTCATTCTCCCATCCTAGATGGGGTTATTGTGTTCCATTTACTTCATATAAATCAATTTTCTGCATAAAAGGTGCTAATGTGTTTAAACCACAATAATCATTGATTTTAAATAGCTTTCTCTTTTCGGGGTTTATTGTATGCTTTCTCAATACTCACCTGAGGAGCTGCCTTAGTTGCCTTTATTTTGCATTCATTGTTTGATCCACCTGTTTTATATAGTTGGATTTCTGCACTAAAATATGTATCATCCTGGTGGGGATATCTTTTTTCAGAAGATTCTCTTGACTCATATTCTCAATAACAACCCCTTCTATTTCTGTCACTACAACCAATCCAATTTGAACCTATGTTCAAAGGCTTAAAGCTTGGATTTTCAGTCAAAGCCTTAAACAATCATTTGTACAAATTCAAAATGCCCCCCTGTAACATATTTATGCCATTTCCTGCCTGCATTAATTTTTGATTCAAGCCTATTTGACTTCAAATCAGATGTAGGAAGGAATGCCCATTGAGCATGGCGCGGCCACAGCCCAAAGAAACAATCACTATCAACAACAAAAGCCCACACATTTCATGGTTTCCTTAATGGACTCATTCGCTCATGTGAACTAATGTCTCCAGCATGCAAAGGCCAATTAATATTGACCAGAGCAACTCCCCAACAATCTTTGTTTGACAATATCTTAGACTTACAAAGCAACATTTATTTGATACAAGAAACTTGTTTCTTATAAAAAGAGTGAAGTTACTTTACAGACTCATCATAGTGTGTATTTCATCCACATGAAAGGGTGGGCAGAGGAGGGACTACACTCTTATGTGGTTTTAGTTTCACCGTTGCCAGTGCAGTGATGTGCACTCCCATATAGTAGGCCAGGCATGAAAATTTGGGCTTACAGAACCCAAGTGTGGTCCAGGTGACTTGAGCCCCACCACCAAGGTTAAATTACACAACACAGGTATATGTAAATGATCAAACCACACTTCATTCAATGCTTTGACAACCACACTCAATTTTGAACACACCTCACCAACCTTTGAACATTTCTCACTTGATTTGGAACACACCTCAACCTGCTACACCCTCACCCAAGTGGACTTTAACACTCCTCACCCTGCACACCCTCACCAAAGTGAATTTGAACAATTGTTACCCAATTTCTGACACTACTCACCATTCCAACCCTGACAAAAGTGAATTTGAAGAATTGTTACCCAATTTTCAACACGCCTCACCCTGCTAAACTCTCATCAAAGTGGATATCAACACTCCTGACCTAATTTTGAACACACCTCACCCTTCTACACTCCCACTGAAGTGGATTTCAACACTCCTCACTGTGCTACTTTCTCACCAAAGTGTATTTCAACACGTCTCACCATGCTACAATGCATGCATCCAAACAGGAGGATTTTGGTGCAACTTGGATTAAATCATGGAAGTTGCATGAAAATGTTAGTGTTTGGAAGCATGAATCCAAACAGGAGGATTTTGGTGCAACTTGGATTAAAGCATGGAAGTTGCATGAAAATGTTAGTGTTTGGATGCATGAATCCGAACAGGAGGATTTTGGTGCAACTTGGATTAAAGCATGGAAGTTGCATGAAAATGTTAGTGTTTGGATGCATCCATCCAAACAGGAGGATTTTGGTGCAACTTGGATCAAAGCATGGAATTTGCATGAAAATGTTAGTTTTTGGATGCATGCATCCAAACAGGAGGATTTTTGTGCAACCTGGATTAAAGCATGGAAGTTGCATGAAAATTTTAGTGTTCGGATGCATGAATCCAAACAGGAGGATTTTGGTGCAACTTGGATTAAAGCATGGAAGTTGCATGAAAATTTTAGTGTTTGGATGCATGAATCCAAACAGGAGGATTTTGGTGCAACTTGGATTAAAGCATGGAAGTTGCATGAAAATGTTAGTGTTTGGATGCATGCATCCAAACAGGAGGATTTTGGTGCAACTTGGATTAAAGCATGGAAGTTGCATGAAAATGTTAGTGTTTGGATGCATGCATCCAAACAGGAGGATTTTGGTGCAACTTGGAGGTCTGACCACTGCTCACGCTGATGCTTTGCGTCTGAGTCCTTCCATCAGTTCCACATAAGCAAATACATAGAATCCACTTGGGATGGGTAAGACGAGTTCAAGTCATCCAAACCGTCTTCCTTTGATTCAGATAGTTGTTGAGGCCCGCTTATTGTCTCTCTTAGTTTAGGTATTGACGCTCCTCATGTTTGCTTCGTGATCCATCATACGCTTCCAAAAAGTACTGAAGGTTATTATCAAGAATCAGGTTGTGCTGGACGTGATGGGCATGTTTTGGACTGTTTGCTCTTTTGGAAAACAAGTGATCTTATCCCACTCTCTGGAATGGTTGCCTCTGAGATTGATGGGATCACAAAATTTATAGGCCTTCATATTCTTTGACATCTTGGTCACAACCCAGTTTTTTGACGTGGTGTCTTGCCACCCCCTGCAGTTTACTCTATGGCCCAATACGCTGTCAAAGTGGAACGCTGTCGTAGTACCCTCTTTGCGGACTATTTCAACACCTCCCGCTCAACTTGCGACTCTGGCAATCCTCTACCTTTCTCTCCTGAGCCCTGTAAAAATTGTGACGATTGCAAACAAGATCCTTCTCAAATCCTATACGATGACTTGACAATACAAGCTTTTCACATCTGCCACGTCGTTGGTTACATAACTAGAGTGAACGGCCAAATAACAATGATCCAACTAGGGGATTTGATGCGTGGCATCGGGCCTTCAATCATTCAAATCATTCAAAACAGCCAAGTTGGCCAATATTTTGATGATTTGCCAACCCATCTAGCTCCCAAGGTAGTGGAACTAGAAAAACTGAATTGCAATAAGATTGCACTCACTAAAGAGGTTGGCTGATCTTCTTAAAGACAGAATGCTAAAAATGAAGAATGAGAACGCTTAACTGCCCAATACGTCATTGTTTTTTTCTTCATTATTTCAATTGCCCTTGTTTTCATCCAAAGCAATTGGAAAACTTAATCCTTCACCTAATTTTGCAAGGTTACCTGGGGGAAAAGTTTGTGGCTAGTACATCAAATAAAGCCTTGTTTTTCCTTGATTTTGACAAGATTTTTCTGAAGATTGAGAAATTGTGTCTACCACTCCCGCTCGACCAAAGCTGCTTACACGGTCAACAGCTATATCATGCTTGGAACCAAGTCTTGGGACTTGGATCGGTACCGTGACACTATCATGACCGTGTACAAGCCTTGGTCCTCCAAAAATCAGATTCCAAACCACGTCAAAATCATTATTCCTTTGGTATCTGCTCCAAAAAGCAAGAAAGCATCCAATTCAAACTCAAAGACTAATGTCAAAGAACCCAAGAAACAAAAGAAAACCTACAGTGTTCAACAGGGCAAAACAACCACCAAGATTGCCGTAGCCCAAGCTTGTGGTCACTTGATCATATCTGATAATGATGATGATCATAATCACAATAATCACAATAGTAATAGTGACAAGGTGTGCAAAGATGAATCCTCTAAACCGGCTGAGGAATGAACTGATTTGACAAATGGTCTTGCCTTCAATTGCGGATTGAAACAGGTGGGTAAGCGTCCGAGAAGCCATGAGGATTGAGGTAGAAGTGGTCAAAGACAAAAAGTTTTGTTGATCAAAATCAAATCCGAATGAAGACAATCGACGACTCCACTGGTAGTGAGGTGAAGAAACTCAAGGGTTAAAGGAAGGGATTTCTAAGTGTACGTACGTACGTACGGTGGCTAGATAAGAATAATGGGACTGATTGACCTTAAAACGGTCCATTTATTCTCGGGCTTCTGTTTCAAGGCTAAATTCAATTGTTCAAAAAAAATCAATAATAAAAGGCATGTATTATTCATTTTCTGTTCTTGGGATTTAGATTGTTTGAACGTCTGTACGTACTCTCTACTTAACAACACAATTGAAATTTTTGGAAAAAATATCAAATCAAGCATAAAACTCCAAAAAAAATACGCTGGAGGAAAAAAAAAATGAAAAAAATTGAAAAAATTGAAAAATCCAGTACCATCAATATTTTGTTGTTCTTGTTGATGAGGGTGTGAGTGAGAGAGTGAGGATTGCAAAGGGGAATGATGTTGAAGAAAAGAAAGATTAAGTCTCTTGAAGAGATTCTTTTTTTTTAAAAAAAAAAAAACGGGATTCAAAACCATTGGTTTGATGTTGATGTTGATGGAGGCTTGGTAAGAAGATGGTGATGAGAATTTTGAAAGTGATAGGTTGGGAGTTGTGGAAACTGCTAAAAAAAAAAAAAACACACATTGATTGATTGAAGGACTTTGAGCATCTGATATGTTTGTATTCTGAGGTTGAATTGGAGTTCAGGTCCATTGACATCATTCTAAAATCAATTCTGATCCTTGCACTTTTGACCCTCCTCCTCTGATGTGGTTTGACCATCACCCTTGATCTTCTGAATCAATAGATTTCTCAAAAGAAGACTATATATATCAAAAATGAGAACCCATAAATCAATAATAATAATAATCACTTACCATTTTTGTTTAATTGTTTAATTTTTTTTTTTTGAATCAATTGAGTAGTCAGACATTGAGATAAAAAAAAAAAAAAAAAAAAAACACCAAGTTTGTGGTAATGTGGAAAGTGAGAGCATGCAAGAATTTCACAACTTTGTGCAGAGGCAGTCCTGAACATCCCATTCCAACCTTGGGCAGTTCCCTTCAAAACCGTGTAGATAGCAGTAGAAAGTATCCTGTAATGAGTTTTGGAAGATCTAAAGAGATCATTGATGCACAAGAGAGAAAGACAATCAAGATAGGCTTCAAAACCCGGGAGGCTAAGACCCCAAATTGGTCACAAGCCTGATCCTAATTTTACTGATGATCGAAGAACCCTCCCAGTTTTTGAGCAAGCGGGAGGATGGGAGTCATGGATGAAGGGGAAACAATCAAAGAGTGGAAGAACATCGAGTAGGAGCCGGATTGGGTGACTCTCTTGAGGTCAAATCAAGCAACCACATGTCATCAAGATCGTGAAGATCACTCAAGGCTTCTAACTCTCTCTCCAGCTTCACCTTGAAACCCTCACTCACCTTCAGCATCAACCTTGAGGCAATCCTCTTCTTCATCCCATTGATTTGAATTAGGATCAATACTCGCTGGACAAGACCAATGGGTCATGGCAAGATGCCCAGGGGAAAAAATGAAAAAAAAAAAACAAAGCTGAGTGACTTGACAACAAGGATGACGCTCCTATTGCTGATACAATTCAACCTTGATTCTGGGTTTAGGATACACCTTGTATTGTTTATCTTTGCAGATTGCCCTCCTTGGTTTGACTTTTCTTTCTTTTTTTTTTCTTGGACAGTGGAACGTTGATGGTTTTACCCGGCTGGGGGAGTAGGGTCCGATTGGGAAGGATAAACTAAAATTGATTTGGAGCTGATTTTTCAGTAATGCAACCAGATGTGAAACACAGCTGAAAGACTGGAAAAACACCAATGAAATCTGTACTATAGAAGTGGTAGTTTTACATAAAAGTGATATGAAATAAAATGTAAAATAATTTTTTTTTTATGGATACTGGAATTAATCAGAATGAAGCTGTCATTGCATTGTGGAAAATATTGATCACTGAAATTTTAGCTGGGATATCAAAATATACAATATTTAATTGGAAATTTTTATTCCATAAGGAATTGTGAGATATTGATGACTGAAAAAGCCAGAACCAGGCTGATATTTCAAGCAAGGAAGAAAAAGATTAGAGATGGATAAAACAATAGAATGAAAGAAAAAAAAGTGACCAACAGAAGACTTCTGCAGATGATGTAGCAGAAGTGACAAGCGCAGACTGGTTAAGATGAGGAGACAAGGATGGAGACTACAAGAGTCAAAGGAACGGTTAGATATGCGCTGAGGAGGTTCATGTGAGTCGCAAGTCTATTTACTAGAAATGGCCTGAAGCACAGATGGGTCCAGCAATGACAATTGGAAAAGATCGGAAGAGCGCCTTGAACGAGCTGTTGGAAACATATCAGTTAGGTCATAACCAATAAGTTGAATGAATATCTCACTCTTGTCGAGCTGGCTGCTGATGCCGGAATTCTTGAGGTAGTCTTGACTGGGACCGCAGAAGAAGGCTTGAGAATCTTCTGGCTGGTTTTTGGTTGATGGGAGCTTTGTTGATAGTTGTCTGTTGTTGATGGATGAGTCCGGAGACAAGAGTTGCGCGCACTCCAAGAATGGAGAGCAGGCGCCCTGAGTAAACATCCGCAGCATACAACCAGCAGACAGAAAAGAGTAACCAACCAACAAAAAGGAGTTAAACATAGAAAGGACAGACAAGACAAGAAAGAACAATGGACGCACAGACAGTCCAAAAGGGAAACAGAGGAGCCATAGGCTGAATTGACACAGTAAGTACATTAACTAAGGAACAAAAGAAAAGATTGGGAATCAGATTCAACTTCAACACTCCCCCTTGACTTAGAGGTTAGTGAAAGGAAGAGAAGAAATAATTCACAAGTCTTAGGTTGGAGCTTATGTTGGCTGCTTTTGTTAAGGCATCGGCCGTCATGGAGTGGGAAGGGATGAGCATCACGTCAATCAAATTGTTTTCATAGTCTTCTCGTAGACTTTTCATTTTGATGTTGATGTGCTTGGCCTTGGAGTTTATTCCAAATTTCTTGACTTAATCGTCCAGGCCTTTGTTGTCAATCAGATGCAGCGGACACTTGAAATTGCCACGGTAGATTTCGGTGATCAGCTGATGTAACCATCTCCCTTCCAGATGACAGCTTGATAGAGCCACACATTCCAATTTGGTTGAAGAGTGTGTGATACAACGTTGTCGACGACTTGTCCAATACAGTGGACTCCCCTTGAAGGAAAAGGCAATGCCACTCTGGGAGATTCTGCTGTGGGGGTTGTCTCCCCAGGTTGCGTCGCTATAACATATAAGACGGTTTGAAATAGATTGAGGACCCAGAGTGAGACTGATGTCTTTTGTTTCTGATTGGTAACGCCAGACGTGTATGACTTCCATCCAGTGGGTATAGCCGGGTTTTTCAGAGAAGCGTGCTAGGCTGGACACAGCATAGCTGATGTCAGGTCTGGCCAGCCCAGCAATGAAGTTGAGACATCCAATTGGAGATCAATAGTTTACTCCAAGAGATAAGAACTTTTTATGATCCTCCTCGGTTGCAGGGGATAGATGGAGTCCAGTCATTCTGGGGGTGGACACAGGCTTGCATTCTGTTAGTTTTAATTCAGACAGGCCTTTTTCAATGTGGAGAGGTAAGCTGAGGTGCAGAAGATCATTCTCTTGAGTGACTTTCATGCCTAATAACGTATTTGGAGGATGGGCCAATGAGTTTTTGAACCTTTCTAGAAATTTTTCTTTAAATTGGGATGTGTCCCTGGCCACAATGAGGTCATCTACATGGAAGAAGAGAGCGGACGAGTTGTGGTTGTGGAGAAACAGACAGGGGTCACATGAAGACTTAGAGAATCCTTGTTCTTCAATCCAGGATGTCAGAGTTTTGTACCAGTTTTGTGGTGCTTGCTTGAGTCCGTATAAAGATTTTTTTAATTTGAGAAACTTCCCTTTTCTTCCTGATCCGGGAGGATTGAAGATGTAAACGTCTTCGTCTAAGTCAGCATGGAGAAAGGCCCCTTTTACATCCAGTTGAAGGAGTTCGAGTTTTTTATCCATGGCGAAAGTCAGTAGGGCTCGTAGGGATGCTATTCTTCCGGTCGGAGCGTAGGTTTCAAAGTAGTTGAGACCGTATTTTTGATTGAATCCCTGAACGCACAGGCAGGTCTTGTAAATAGGGGGCTTGCCATGAGCGTTCTCTTTAACCTTAAACACTGGTACAGTTTTGAGAGGGTTAGAGACTTGATCCTCGTCCACCTCTTCCCACACTCCTTGATCCTCGATTGATTGGAGCTCCTTCATTGTTGGAGTCTTCCAGGCCGGGATGGTGAGAGCTTCTTTGATTGAGTCTGGAAGTTTTTCAACGTGATAGCCATATCAATCGGGTTTCTTAAGAGTTTCTTGATTTCTCAGTGAAGGCCTCAGACTGGTTGATACCGCTTCTTCAACTGTAGCATTGTCATTGGTTGAGTCAGAGTTTTCTTCTTCTTTGACTGAGTCATAGGAAATTGGACTTGGAGAATTCCTTTCTGATGGAGTTTTGACAGGGTTATTGGTCCTTAAGTTTGTCGGCTTATTGTTCATGTTTGGGGCAATATCCGCGGCATCGTCTTGTAAGTTCAATTTAGAGTAGGAAGATTTGGAGAATTTGACGTGTTTAGTGTCTATGATCTTCCCTGAGCTGGAGAGAATTTTGTAGGATAGCAGAGTTGTGTTGAAACCAAGGAGAACCCCAATATCACCTTTTTCATCCAATTTGGATTTGATTTGGAGATCACTCAGCCAATAGGTTAATTGGGAACCTATTGGCTTGAGATAGTTAACTGGGAGTTCTTTTCCATGCATAAGAACCCAAGGAGACTTACCTCCCCTCTCTTTGGGGATCTGATTGAGTAGGACACAGCAACCCTTGGTGACTTTGTGCCAGTAGGACTTGGGGATTTGTGTTTTGGAGAAAATCAATCTGGTCGACTCCATGACCGTACGATTTGCTCTTTCCACACAACCGTTGTGCTGGGAGTGATAGGGTTTGGAAATGATCTGATTGATGTGTTTCTCCCTGTAAAACTTTGCCAGTTTGTTGTTGACAAATTCGCCACCTCCATCAGAACAGACTTCAGAAGGGTATCGTTGCTTTCTCCTGTGTTTGTTTTCCAAAATGAAAATTAGAGTGCTTGCGGTTTCATCTTTCGATTTCAGTGGAAAGCAGGAGGTGTAACCAGAGAAAGAATCCATGAGATTGAGCAGAAATCTATATCCTCCCTTGTCTGTGGGATTGAAAGGACCCATGAGATTGACGTGAATTCGGTCGAGAACCTTATTGGCTGGTTTTTGAACCTGAGAGAATGACGACTTGGTTATCTTACTCTTGTTGCAGTCAAGGCACTCAAAAGTGCGCTCATCTTCAGCAGAGATGGACTTGTTGAGAAATTTCTCCATTCGTCCAAGACTGGCGTGACCTAGCGTTTTGTGCAGTTCAGTCAGATTGTTGTTGGAGTACAGACCCAGGTTGTTTTTCCTGGCCATGTCTATCACAAAGAGCTTATTGAGTATTCTCCCTGTGAGTATTGTCTTGCCATGGATTGAGAGAGAGAAAAAGCAGGGTGAACTAGAAGAGTTGATTCTTAAACTCGCGCCTTTCTCCGCTAGAGCTCCAAGCAAGATTAAATTGACTGTTGCGTCCGGTACCCATGCCGAGTTGCTGAGAAGGATGTTTGAGTTAAGGGAGGGTATGAGTGCGCTACCTATTCCTTTAATTTCGATGTCGGCATTTTTCTTCCCGGTTTGAATGCTGCCGCTTTCGCAAGATATGGAGATTGACTGAACTAGCGACCTATTGACTATCATGTGGATTGAGCACCCTGAATCAAGAATGAATCGGTTTGAAGGGGTTTCGTTTGGATTGGTCAAGTTCATTCCACAGAAGAACAAATAATAGTGCGCCTCTTCTTCTGTCTTTTTCTTCCCATTTTTACCTCGGAGATGTGCGGGCTTCAGTTCTAGAAACTCCGCCCAGCAGGAGTTAGCCGGATGGGTGGTGACGGCGGGGTTATGTTTCCCGTTTTCGCACCTAGGCCCGTTGTAAAGTGCTGTGTTGACCGGTTCGTTTTGAGATTCCTGAGCAGTAATCTCATTTTTGTGCTGCGTCAGATGATCCAAGACGATTTCAATTTTCATGTCGGCTGTCGAGTGCATGATCTGAGTTTTCATATTCTGCATTGATGCCGGAAACTTGAACAATACCAAGTATGCTATGATGTCCGTCGGCAGCTCTATTCCGACCTTGGTTAATTTCTTTAGATAGGTCTTGACTGTTGTAACAAAACTTTTGATGTTGGAAGTCATTTGGAGGTGGAGAAACCCGTTGAATACCCTGGCTCTGTTTGCCGATTGGGATGACGCAAAATGTGATTGCGTTGAAAGCCAGATGAGTTTGGCATTGTCTTCATTGTGGTTGTCAACAATGTTGTTGTATGTGTTGGTATCCAGTTTGGCAATTAGGTACGCGACCATTTCTTGGTTTGTTTCCTCGTCGAGTTCCGCTGATTCATCTGAAGAGTTCATTAGCTTGAAAATTCCACGTAGTTTGAATAGGTTTTCCATCTTCTTCCGCCACATGCTGTAATTATCCTAATTTAGGAGTGGAGTCGATTCAATGAGGACTTTCATGGCTTGAGCTTTGAAGTTGGTGGAATCTCCCCCTGGTCCTGGCGTCGAAGAAGCCATTTCGGCTTTTAACCGTGTGAGATATTGATGACTGAAAAAGCCAGAACCAGGCTGATATTTCAAGCAAGGAAGAAAAAGATTAGAGACGGATAAAACAATAGAATGAAAGAAAAAAAAGTGACCAACAGAAGACTTCTGCAGATGATGTAGCAGAAGTGACAAGCGCAGACTGGTTAAGATGAGGAGACAAGGATGGAGACTACAAGAGTCAAAGGAACGGTTAGATATGCGCTGAGGAGGTTCATGTGAGTTGCAAGTCTATTTACTAGAAATGGCCTGAAGCACGGATGGGTCCAGCAATGACGATGGGAAAAGATTGGAAGAGCGCCTTGAACAAGCTGTTTGAAACATATCAGTTAGGTCATAACCAATAAGTTGAATGAATATCTCACTCTTGTCGAGCTGGCTGCTGATGCCGGAATTCTTGAGGTAGTCTTGACTGGGACCGCAGAAGAAGGCTTGAGAATCTTCTGGCTGGTTTTTGGTTGATGGGAGCTTTGTTGATAGTTGTCTGCCGTTGATGGATGAGTCCGGAGACAAGAGTTGCGCGGACTCCAAGAATGGAGAGCAGGCGCCCTGAGTAAACATCCGCAGCATACAACCAGCAGACAGAACAGAGTAACCAACCAACAAAAAGGAGTTAAACATAGAAAGGACAGACAAGACGAGAAAGAACAATGGACGCACAGACAGTCCAAAAGGGAAACAGAGGAGCCATAGGCTGAATTGACACAGTAAGTACATTAAATAAGGAACAAAAGAAAAGATTGGGAATCAGATTCAACTTCAACAGGAATTTCAAGTGAGTCCCGGTTGAATCAATGTGAATATTCAAGTGAATTCAGGTTTTTTCCTTGGGGAATTACAAGTGACATTCATTTTCCACCATGGTGAATACAATGTGAATCATATTTTATTTTTGATTTAAACTGAGGTGAACTCAAGAATACTCATTGGTGAAGAGAAGTTTCCCATAAAGGGATTCAATTGTCCAGAAAATGGGACTGGATGGTGACATGAAGTCACTGGCCAGCCAGAGACCCCATTTTGGCCCTGGTGGGGGGCTCCTGAAAAACGATATCTGCAACCCCTATGTCATCCCCACTGTCAATCACAAGATGTGGCAGATCAAGCCAATTCCAATACCGCAGGCGGTCCGGGAGCAGTTTCTGGAGTTGGTGCGGGAGCGGGTGAAGACTGGCCTTTACAAACAGTCAACGTCTAGTTACTCCAGCCCAATCTTTGCGGTGGTTAAGCAGGACAGAAAGTCGTTGAGGATTGCTCATGATTTACAGCGGCTCAACTCCTTTACGATCCAGGACGCAGGACGGCCCCCTCGCGTTGACAAGTTCCTTGAGTCAATGGCGGGGCGTGCTTGTTACGGTTTAGTGGACGTGATGGGGGGATACGACCAGCGCGGGTTGGATCCTCGCTTGCGGCCTCTAACGGCATTTGAGACTGGGTTGGGAAGAATGCAGCTGACTCGGCTCCCGCAAGGCGCAACCAATTCCGTGGCGGTGTACCAGGCGCATATGGCTTGGATCCTGAAGGATGATCTTCCGGAGGGAGTCCAAATCTTCATTGACAACACAGGCATCAAAGGTCTGAAATCCGATTAGGGGGGAGCCGATCTGGTTGAAGTTCCCGGTGTCCAAAGTTTAGTGTGGGAATATGCGCAGACATTGGAAAGCATCCTGTTTTGCATTGAGGAGGCAGGACTGACGGTGTCTGGCAAGAAGTTGGCGGTTTGTGTCCCGGCGCTTGAAGTCCTTGGCCATGTTGTTGCTTCCGATGGCTGGCGCATTGCAGAGAAAAAGCGGAACAAGGTCCCCAAATGGCCAACCCTGCGGACGGTGTTCCATATCCTTCAGTTCTTGGTGTTGGTATTTCTTTGTCTTTTCCCTCTAATTGCGTAGTTATTCTCTCTTTCTTCTTTTTTGTTTTGTTTCTTTTGTTCTCTTTTTCCTTTACGCTGTCATCTCCTGTTCACTCCGTCAACATTTTCAAATTCACCTAAGACTGCCACGCGACTCTTGCAATTGACATTGCTGCGCGACTCTCTCTCTCACCCTGCTCCGGGTGCAAAATTATCAAACACAAACATCCAAGTTGCTTATAAAAACCCATCCGATTCTCAACTTTCCACATCTGGTGACCCTCATCTCTCGATCTCAAAAACTATCCTCAATCACTCAACCTCTCCTCTTCTCGCTCTCTTCATCCTCCTCCATCACTCTTCATCTCCATAATCTGGCTCATCATCCCTCAACTGCTTGCTTCACGACTCCGCTGCTATCTCAATTTCAACCATTCCTTGCTCCGCTCAAACTAAACCTCTCCTCGACCATTTCCTGCTCAACTCAAACCTAATTTGAATATCTTCAATTATCATCAATCTTGACTAAATCAAACAAAAGCTTCATATTACTTAGGTTGATCAGATGTGAGATATCTGACAGTCTTTATCTCCAACTATCAATTCTCCCCTTCTCATCTCTGCTTCTTTGTCATCACAGATCCATTTCATTTCATCATTTCCATTCATTGTCCTCCTCATCATCCACAGTTGGTCCTAACATTAGAGAAGGTGCCCTGGGTAAGCATTCCATCAATCATGTGTCATTCCTTATCATCATGCTCCTTTTTCCAAAGTTGTTTATTGGAGGTTGTTTGCTAGTCCATTGGTCTTTGTAGACAATAAAATCTAGAAATTTTCCCTCAACTTATCATGGTTAAAAGCCAAAGGCTTTCGCAAAAAACTATTTGGAAAACTTTTGATCATCAAAGACCAATGGATCCCTCGCAATCTCTGCTCAAGACTTTGACTGACTCCATACCCAATCTCAACAATTCCAATTTCTCCTTATGGCGATCAAAAATCATCACTATTCTCTCTCTGAAGGTAATCTCTCATTGGCTTAACTCCTCAGAACCCAACAAATGTCCTCCGGAGGTGAATCTCAAAATTGTTGGATATATTCTAGCCAAGTTGGATAATTGCACCTACATCAACTGCGTCAAGGACCACCTTCTGACCAATGGAATTGAATTATGGAACTCAATCAACAAATACTATGCGTCTTCTCAGACCGCCAACCGTTCCAGAGTTTTCTTCAATCTCCTCAATCTGCATTTTGAGCCCAAGAGGGTTGAAAAATTTATCACTGACGCTCAATCGTGTCTACTTCAAATTGCAAAGATTGGAATACATCTGGAGGACAACATAGCCGCCTATCTACTGCTTTAAAAATTTCCACCATCGCTCAAACAGCTTAAAACAACAATAACTCACTCACTTGGGGAAAGCAAAATCAATGCCAATCTGGTTCTAAGACACCTCAATCAGGTTTAAAACAAGGTCATGGCGGGATCAAGCGCCTCAGCTCTGGTAACCAAAAACAAAGCCATCAAATGTTGACCTACCTGGCATAATCCTCAGGCCAACCACGAGAAAAGCAAGTGTTGGTGGCTCTACCCTCACCTTTGACCCAACTACGGCAGTCATCAAAGTAGCTCGCAACCAACGACTCCTTCCAACACTCATTCCAATCCACAGAATTCATCCTCAGCTCATCTTGCTTACATTTTTTCCATGATCTTGTCACCTCTTCTGAGCCCTAATCAAGTACTGCTGGATTCTGGTGCTTCAAACAGCATGTTCAACAACCCAAACTTCTTTCTTCACCTTCATCAAGATGGAACCAAAGTGCAAACAGGGAATCCAAATGCGCCAATCTATTCCCTTGGAAAAGGGAAAGCTATTGTAACAACCACCTTCACTACCATTCATCTTCAGGACTCCCTTTACGTCCCCGATCTCGCCATTAATCTTGTTTCACTTGGCCAACTCATTTGAAAAGGATGTTCCTTAATCCTTCTATTGACAAATCAGTTTGCTATTACTTTCAACGACACGCAAATCATGTTGGGAGTTATCAAGGATAACCTTTTCTTTATTAATGAAGGATTCAATCTTCCACCTCTCTCTTACTCATTTATATCTCTTTCCACTTTTCATAAACGGTTCTGTCATCCCCACTATGAAAAGACTTGCCTGTTGTCCAAAGAATTCCCCAACCTTAAATACAATCAGCTTGAATGTATTTCCTGCGCAAAAGGAAAGATTCATTGTCAACCCTTCCAAAATCATCTTCCATCAAGTCAAGAATTGTTTGAACTGATTCATGCTGATGTATGTGGACCTATCAACCCACCTTTGCTCTCCAGGTGTTGCTACTTCCTGTTGCTTACCGACAACTGGTCAAAATTCAAGACATGCATCCCAATTAGATTCAAATCCGATGTGCCGGACAAAGTAATTAATTTCATCAAGCTTCATTCCAATCAAAAAGGACAAATGCTAAAGACTTTTCACTCGGACAACGGCGGCAAGTTCGTCAATCATTTCCTTTCAAGTTTTTTCTCCAAGAATGGCATCAAACATTCTACCTCCAAACCATACACTCCCCAACATAATCCGGTGGCCGAGAGGGGAAATCAAACCATTCTCAAAGCCGCACGGACCGTTATGATTGACAAGAACATCCCCTCATTCCTGTGGGACAAAATCTTGGTCAGCTCTTGCTTAATCCTCAATCTTCTTCCATCCTTCAAGTCCAAACTTTCACCCCACGGACTCTGGACTGGAACTCCTCCCAAACTTCATCTCATCCGCATCCTTGGCTCCAAAGCTATTGTTCTAAATCAAGCACACTCCACTGGAAAATTGGACAAAAAAGGTTTAGAGGGTATCTTGACTGGATTCGACTTAGACCTTAATTCATACCAAATCTATTGTCCATCCTCAAAATCAATTGTTTGTTCCAAACATGCTAAAATCTTTGAAGATCTATCTCCTTCACTTCCTCTCTCAAATGAGTGCTCTGACTCCGATTCCCTCTTTAATTCACTTCTTACTGATGATTCTTTCCTCATTGATACTCTAAACTCTCACTCGTCTCCGACTACTTCCTCCAATTCAAACAATAACTCCTTCTCCTCTGCCACTGAATCCATTCCCACTCATAACTTTCCTCAGAACAACCTTAACCCCAGCAATCAATCTCCTCCTCTCTCCAACTTGATCTCTGAATCATCAAGGTCCAACTCGGAGGAAGAAAACATTGTTGCCAACAAACTACTTCCACCTTCTGTCCCAACTTTACAAGATTGAAATACCCTTCAAAAACCTCAAAGATACGGTTTCATGGTCCGAACTGTACCCAAGAACTACTACAAAGCTACTAACTGCAAAGAAAGCTCAAGTTGGATTAAATCGATGAACTCAGAGTTATCCGGCACTGAAGCCATGAAGGTCTGGGAAGGATGTCAATCACTTCCCAAAGGCAAGAATGCACTAACTACTGTCTGGGTGTACAGAATCAAAGACGGTCCTGAAGAATCTGGAATCTCATTCAAATCGCGCCTATGCGTTCAAGGATTCAAACAGGTGGAGTTCTTTGACTATGGTCAAACTTATGCTCCCACTGGCTCAATTACAACCCTTTGAGTACTTCTTGTTTATGCCTTACATCACAAACTCACCCTTTGGCAAATGGACATAAAGTCTGCCTTTCTCCACGCTCCGCTTGATGAAGACATCTTCATCAAAACTCCTCTTGGTTACCACTTGCCTTTTCCTTATCTTAAGCTAAACAAGGCGCTTTATGGACTGAAGCAGGCGCCGAAAAGTTGGTACAAAACCCTCAAAACCTGGCTCCTGAATGAAGGTTTTGTCTCTTCCAGCGCCAACCCATGCCTCTACATCAGCACAAATAGGCAGCTCTACGTATTCGTCTATGTTGATAATCTATTAATTGTTGGGAGCTCTTTCAAATTCCGGAACAGTCTCAAGACCACTTTCAAAATTTTGCAAGACGGACCGCTCAAGAAGATTCTTGGCAATAAACTAGTAGACACCAAAGATGGACACGGACTCCTCCAGACCAACCACATCGAAACCGCCATCAGGGAGCTCAGCCTCACTGATTGCAAGCCAATCAGTACACCCTTTACCCCAAACATCAAACTCTCCGGTGCCTCCAATGACAAACACAAGGCTTTCCTTAAGCTTCACATCAATTTCCAATCCTCCACCGGGTTCCTCAACTTCATCGCCAGTCAAACTCGACCCAATCTTGCTTACGCCGTCTCCAATCTCTCTCGATTTAATAACAAACCTGGTACTCAACACTGGCTTGAATCAAAACACGCCTGGCGCTACCTTAACTCCACCAAGAATATGGCTCTACGCCTTCAAAATCCTTCCTTTCAATACAACATTGAAGTCTACAGCAATTCTGATGGTGGGAATGATCCCAAATCTCGACGAAGTCATACTGGATACCTCATTATGCTCTATGGCTGTCCCGTCTTGTGGCACAGCAAGCTCCAGGGGTCGATTTCTCTATCATCAACCAAAGGCGAGTTAAAAGCCCTTGTTCTGGCCACTCAGGAGAAGATTTGGCTCTCACAACTTCTTCTAGAAATGAATCCCTCCGCAAATCACACCTATTGCTCATTTATCAATAATAAAGCCTTAAACGATCTAGTTAATCAGGAATCTCATCATGGTGCCCTAAAACATGTTGATACGCAAATTAAGTGGTTGCGAGAACAACGGGAAAATCATACACTCATCACCCATCTCATTCCATCCCATCAAATGCTTGCTGATTCTCTCACTAAGGCCGCACTAAGATCTTCAGTCGTCAATCTCACCTCAATCATTTTATCTCCTCACATCTGATCACAGCGGCGTGTTGGTATTTCTTTGTCTTTTCCCTCTCATTGCGTAGTTATTCTCTCTTTCTTCTTTTTTGTTTTGTTTGTTTTGTTCTCTTTTTCCTTTACGCTGTCATCTCCTGTTCACTCTGTTGACATTTTCAAATTCACCTAAGACTGCCGCGCGACTCTTGCAATTGACATTGCTGCGCGACTCTCTCTCTCACCCTGCTCCGGGTGCGAAATTATCAAACACAAACATCCAAGTTGCTTATAAAAACCCATGCGATTCTCAACTTTCCACATCTGGTGACCCTCATCTCTCAATCTCAAAAACTATCCTCAATCACTCGACCTCTCCTCTTCTCGCTCTCTTCATCCTCCTCCATCACTCTTCATCTCCATAATCTGGCTCATCATCCCTCAACTGCTTGCTTCACAACTCTGCTGCTATCTCAATTTCAACCATTCCTTGCTCCGCTCGAACTAAACCTCTCCTCGACCATTTCCTGCTCAACTCAAACCTAATTTGAATATCTTCAATTATCATCAATCTCGACTAAATCAAACAAAAGCTTCATATTACTTAGGTTGATCAGATGTGAGATATCTGACAGTCTTTATCTCCAACTATCAATTCTCCCCTTCTCATCTCTGCTTCTTTGTCATCACAGATCCATTTCACTTCATCATTTCCATTCATTGTCCTCCTCATCATCCACAGTTGGTCCAAACATTAGAGAAGGTGCCCTGGGTAAGAATTCTGTCAATCATGTGTCATTCCTTATCATCACGCTCCTTTTTCCAAATTTGTTTATTTGAGTTTGTTTGCTAGTCCATTGGTCTTTGCAGACAATAAAATCTAGAAATTTTCCCTCAACTTATCACTTGGGATTATGTAGCTATGTCTGTATGTTCATTGAGAGGTTTGCGCAGGTGGCAAGCCCGCTCCAATCACTAACGCGGAAAGGCGCGGAGTGGAAGTGGGGGGAAGAATGCAATTGTGCGTTCCGGAAGCTCAAGGAGATTGTGGGACATGACATTGTGCTCCGCGATCTTGACTACAACGCGGCAGGAATTAGGCTAGCGGTCAATTCCAGCGAATTTGGTGTGGGGGGGTTCTCACTCAAGAGGACAACGGCAAGGATAGGCCGGTACTTTACGAGTCGGTCACCTTCACTCCAACAGAAAGCCGGTACTCCCAGCCAAAGTTGGAGTTGTGCGGTGTGGTGGCCAATCCGGGACACCACGGCAAAAAAAAAAAAAAAAAAAAGAAAAAAAATAATAATAATAATAATATATTTTTTTTGGTTGTACCCCTATGGGTACCTTCATATCTCAACCTCTACCTGTCCTAGCGGTCTAGGACAGGTCTCTTGCCTGTCTCTCCGCTTTGATCCCCCCCTTCTATGTTCAACTCCTACTTGTTGCTCTTGCGGCCCTGGCTTTTGGCGACGCAAGCAATCGTTGGACCACTTTTGACGATCTCTCCGATCCTTCCCAATCCTCTCATCCAACCGACGCCGTCGCTTGTTGCAACGGTTGTCAACCCCCATCCACGGCTCTCAGTCAGATCACTGGACCATCAACCACCACTAGCATCATCATCATCATCATCATCATCATCATTACTAGTACACCAGCGACAATCTCTCATCACCGATAGAACCAACCAGATCATCCCTCAACTAGCACCTTGATTCGATCCAAATCCTAACTCATTGATCCTCAATTCATTCCAAGACCAACCCTCAACCTCTCATGATCGAACCTCTTTCAATTTCTCCGACCCTCAATTGATCCTCTCGATTGATTCATCCTGCCTCAACTCAAACTCACTCGTCTCACTCACCCCGGCCTCCTTATCAATCTTGAAGCCAAGAGCAGCAGTAGCAGTAGCAGTAGCAGTAGCAGTAGCAGTAGCAGTAGCAGTAGCAGCTCGAACTGGATGAAGATCACCAATATTGTAGGATGACCGACCATCGTCGATCACGACTCATTCTCTCCTACCATGCAGTCTGATCATCATCATCATCACCCTTCTCAACCCACTCACGCCCTCCTTGCCCATCATCTGATCCGACCGACAACCGCGAGCGACCGCTCGCGGCCGTCGGAACCTTCACCCCGCTGTCGCCGCCGATCAGGCGACGACAACCGTTGTCAACACCCGCGACCGCTGTCGCGTGTGTCCATCTGGTTGCCCGAGGTCATTCTCGATGCGGGCAACATTTCTTTTTTTTCCTCTCATCTCATTTTTTTTTTTTTTTTTTTTTTTATGTTTTCATTTTCCCGCATCTATTTGTAGTATCTCTTGTACATAGTATACAGGGCCTCATGTCTATAAAAGGAGGGGCTCTCCCCTGCCTTTTGGCCCAGAATTGGATGAGACCATCATCATAACATCTCATCTGTCTCCCTCATCATCAGAAATCAACTTATCCGTGGGCATCCTTCCCCACTTATCTGAGCAATTTAGCCGGGTATATCCATGATTGCCCCTTGATCCTTTGAGCCTCCATACTCAAACTCTGTCCCTTGTGACCTTGATCCTTATCACCAACCAATAGCCTTGCTGGTTGAAGAAGAATTCCTGTCTGAATTCTTGGGTGTGTTATACCACTCTGATCCCTTTTTCCGACCATACTGGTCTTGATCTCTGCTTGATCATCTTTCTGGAGCCAATCACGTTTTATTGAAGAGGTTTCATTAAGCTTAAAACCTGGAGTGTTATACCTCCCTTCTTCTTTAAGGTTGAATTTTGCCACGCTATTCTTGAGTCCCTTGAGAAGTGTTGGGATATTCTTGCTTGAATTTGTTATTGATTTGCTTCTAGAGCTTCATAAACAAATTGCTTTTGTTTTTTTCAGCCTCCCACAGTTATCTGGTACCCTTCAAGCGCTTGATTGCAGAGAGTTGGGCAGGTTCATTGAGAACCTGGAGGTTGGTTGGAATTGAGTTGATCTTTCCTAATCAGCTGCTGACGACCAGAGTTATTAGCTTGTGGGCGTTGTTACTTACAACTGCCTTGTTCTATTGAACTCTGAACAAACCTTGACTTATTTGTTCAAGTCTTTACCTACACCATCTTGCCTCAGATAATGTTGTTTCCATCACTACCAACAACTCTTATCCTCTTCCCTTACTTTGATTTCTCATCCATAAGGTTCTGGACCTTGATTCCGGTTACATTTAAATATTATTGTAACTCCTAGGAGGGCAGCCTAAACAGCACCTTTCCCCTCCACAGAACTGCCACGGCTTAGCACCGTTTGGAGTCTTACAGCGGGGTCACCAAGATTGTGCGGCGGCTCCAGTATCTTTTGTGGGGGGTCCATTTTGAGCTTTAGGTGGATGCGGAGGCGCTGGCGCGGATGATCAATTCCCCGGCGTTGCCCAAAGCTCCCATGACTAGGTGGGTGGCATTTCTTCAACTTTTCTTCTTTGCTGTTGTTCATGTTCCGGGGAAAGCGTTCACTATGCCCAACGCGTTGTTGCGGTATCCAAGGGACAACCCGTTTGAGGACGCGGAACTGCTTGATGTGGAGACCCCGGTTGTCAAGGTAGGGGTTGTGGAGGCGGGCTTTCAGCTGCCGCTCCGGCAGACCGGGCGGTACACAATCCTTCGTGACTACTTGCGGGACCTTTGTTTTCCCAATGGAGCTACGGAGAAGGACATGCAATGGGCAAAGCGGCGGGCAGGGAATTTCTACGTACAGGAGGGGCAGCTTTGGCAGCGGAAGACTCCGGTTCCTCTTGTGGTTACCACTTCAAGGGCGGATCAGGAAGCTATCCTCTGGAGCCTTCATGACAATCTTGGTCATCAAGGGGATATTGAGACGCGGAGGCGGGTCAAAGAGTGGTTCTGGTGGCCGGGTGTAGTGCGTGCGGTGCGGGAATGGCTGGCGTCCTGCAAAGCCTGTAAACAGCGGAGCGCGAGACTGCCCAAGGAAGTCAGAAAACCCACAGGGGAAGACGCCCTCTTTGGTCGAGTCTTGCTTGATGTGGTTCACATCAAGGCCGGTAAGTTCGCCTATCTGCTCATCGCGCGGGACAACCTGTCCGGTTGGGCAGAAGCGCGTCCGTTGGTCAAGCTCTTGGCGGACAAAGTTGCTCTATTTCTGGAGGAAGACTGGTTTGCGCGGTACGGGTTGCTTTGTCTGGTCACAGTGGACGGAGGGGCTGAGTTTTGTGGCCTTCTGGTCAAGTTGGTGAAGAGTTGCGGAGCCAAGTTTGGCCAAGTAACAGAGTACTATCCCAAGGGGGCCGGAATGATCAAACGCAGGAATCAGCCAATCAAGGACGCCCTGGTCAAGATGTGCGGGGAGGACGGTAAGCGCTGGCAGGAGACCCTTCCAATGGTTCTGTTCGTGGATCGGATTTCAGTGAAGCGGTCAACAGGCTACTTGCCGTACAAGTTACTTTTTGGGCAGCGCCCCGTGCTTCCGGTGGACATTGAGTTGGAGACGTTCCTGAGGGTTGACTGGTGGAAGGTGAAGACTTCCGCCAAATTGCTTGAGGCTTGCACCAAACAGCTCCTTTGACAGGACGGAATGCTTGCAAAGGCCGCGGACCGGCTGAAGAAGACTTGGACGGCGTTGGTGCGCTATTGGGACAAGCGCTGCTTGCATTGCCTCCGGGATCCCTTTCGGAAAGGGGATTTGGTGCTCCTGTACAACCAAAGTCTGGAGTCTCAGTGGGGGAAGTTGTTTGCTAACTGGTGGAATGGCCCGTTCCACGTGTTGTCCAAGTTCGAGGGCAGCAGATATCAGTTGGAGGAATTAGACAGTACTCCGCTGAAACGGAAGGCAGCCGCTTTGCATGTCAAGCACTTCTTTGCACAAGGATCTACCTTGTTTGACAAAAAGGGGGAAGGGGGTGAAGGATCTGATGAGGGGAGTGTGGAGCGCGGAAATGGTGTAGGAACGCAATCTGGGGATTTGTCCTCGGGCGGAGAAGAGGAGACCGTTCCAGTGCAATGGAGTTGGCGTTTGCGACCAGCTGGGGACAGTGGCCAAGTTGGGGGGGGAGGTAGAGGGGGTAGGGGATAAGTTTTGATTTGGTGAGGGGGTGCTCTAGCCGGTTCACAGCCGGAACAACTAGACACCCCAGAATGTTTGTTTCTCTAAAAAAAAAGTGTTCTTTTCTATTTTCCTTCTCTGTTGGTTTCTTTTTCTCTTTTTCTTTCTCTCAGGATATCTCAAAGATGGGTGGCTGGTATGGGAATAAGCTTGATTTGGTGAGGGGGTGCTCTAGCCGTTTCACAGCCGGGACAACTAGACCCCCCAGAATGTCCGTTCTCTTACTCTCTCTCTCTCTTCCCTTACGGTGGCGCGCGCTGGTGTTTTGGTTGTTGTGTTTGTTACAGGAAGGGTACGGGGAACTGTGTGGCAGTTTGTCTGGGGCAGTCCAGGTGCCTCTTTTGGAATGGCTAGTCACTTACGGTCTCTCACAAAGCAAGCGCGCGGGCGCGGACTCAATCTCAAGCTCACTCTCTCAAAGCGCAGTTGCGTACTTTTTCTCAGAAGGTTAGGACCTCGCGCGGATACATGTATTTTCTTAATGGAAAAGGGGAGCGCGGTACAAGCAACAAAAAGAGAAGAAGTAGAGGAAAGGAAGAAGGGAAAAAGGGGGGCAATGCGCCTAAGCCATCTTCATCATTTCCTCCATTTCCGCCCTTGAGGACGCCAGTAAAGCCCGGAAAGACGCCAGGAGTTTGCGCCGGGATTCCAAGGATTGTGCGCCGGGGATTGCAAGGAAATTCCAAAGCATTGTGGTCGACCGTTTGACGAAAGCCTCGAAGCCGGCCGCCGGGAGCGCCATTACAATTGGAATCTCCAGGATCTTGGGAGGGCTGGGGGGAGGAGCAGCCGGTGAAGATGGGGCCTCCAGGGAACCAACAGGGGGGCTTGGTCCAGCTGGAGGTGATGACGGGACGACAATTGGTGACGGAGACGGAGGGGCGTTGGGGGTTGTAGGCCTCTCATCCAAGTCCGCTGGTGGCCCGGGCGGTGTCGGCGGTCGTGGAGGAGGAGGAGGAGGTGCTGGCGCGGCCGCGGGTCTTCCAAAGAGTCTTGGGTCCGGTACCGTTTGGTTCACGCCAACAGCAGCGGCCCAAGCGCGGGTTGCCGCGCGCCATTCCTCCAAGGTTTTGTATTTTCCCTGTTGCGGAGGTCCAGCCCGGCGGAGAGGTGATGCCAAGTTGGGGCTCACGTGCAAAGTGCTGGGTGACGGAGCTCGGGGGCGGCGGGATGGAGGTGAACTGGGTGGTTTCCACAAGCCTTCCAAGATTGACTTGTCGTCCGAAACCACAAACAGGTCCGGAAAAGCCCCCTTGCGCGGCCTGGGGCCAGAGCCGGATTGGGGGGGAGCTCAAGGGATGCTGTTGCTAAGCAAGCAGAAACAATGGCCGCGACGGCAAGCAACACAGGCGCGTCGACCGGGGATGATCAAACACGCGTGCCCGTTCTGGGCGCAGAACTCGCATGGGAGCATGATGGCGATGGAGAGGAGGGAAGACGGGGAAGGTGGTAGTGGGAGTGGTGGGAGTGGAGTGGAAGTAGCGGAGGTGGTGGTATGGTGAAGCAATGGGAAACTTCTGGGGACAGAACTCAAGTTGGGGGGGATGTGGTGTCAATTTATAGACACGGATTGGGGACTGCGTCGCAGCTGCCCGCTCAGCATTGGAGGCAAGCGGGCTCAGCATTAGGGTATGTGGAGTGTTCAGCAGCGGCAGCTGCTGGATCAGAAGCAGCTGCTGTTTGGCTCCGCACCTGGTGGACAGGTTGGACTCAGCATCAAATGCAGCGTGGGCGGCAATCCGCCCCGGAGATCAGATTCGGAAGGTAGTGCGCTCAACTAGGTTTGCGGGTGCGCCAGTTTGGATACATAGGGGCGGAGCAATCTGCGTGCTATGAAGGAACGGATGGAGCGCGCGCGGATCATGCTGGATATTACCAAACACCCACAACGGGCGCGGACAAACGGATACAAACAGGCGCGGGGGGCTCCGAGTAGGACGCGGTGCAAGGACCGCCTCATGAGAAGAAAACCGGATGGACGGGACGACAGGGGGAGTTTGGTACGGAGGAGGCTAGGGTTTCTGTTTTGGGATTTTTTTCTGTTTCTTTGTCATACTGTCATTTGCGCGTGTACTTAGGTTAGGGTTGAGGGGGAGGAATTATCCTCACTCCCAACTCTGGGTTGGAGGAGGGGCATGCATGCAGGGAGGCAGAGGAGGAAGAATCACATCACATCACATCATCGGATTGGATCACTCATCTCACCAGGAGATTAAAGGAACTCATACCGGATACACATCCAGGCGGAAAAATCTTAGGATTGAAGGATTGGTGATTTCTCTCTCTCTCTCTCTCTACTTTTCTTTATCTCTTTATCTCTTATTTCTATTTCTCATTTGAGTGCAACTTTGGACATCCTCATCTCCTTTCAAACGCAGGGAACCGTTAACTTCCAAACCTTGGGACAATTATAGGGGGATAACCTTTATTCTTTCCACACCGGTTGTGGTAGATGAGATGGTCCAAGCGCTGAAGGATTGAGGGCACAATAGGATCCCTCCAATAGTGCAATGGGTTAACTTGGCTTGGAATGACGCGGAGCGTGAGCTAGCAGAGATGAAATCAGTTTAAACTCCACTGGCTTACATTTCAATGAAGATTGCTGGAAGGAAGCTGTGGGCGCTGGTGGATGCAGTTCTATGGTGAACCTCCTTTCTTCTAGATTGGTTGACAAAATGGGATTGGTACAGCAGAAATTCTTAATGGGGATTCCCACGCTTAACGCAGGGCGTGTTGCGTGGATGGGGTTGTGGAGGAGGAAGAGGTTGAGGTTGCAAGGGTCCGTAAACCACTTTCTTTTCTATTGGTTGATTGCAGGGAGGCTATTTTAGGACGGCCATTCATGTTCAGGTTCCAAGCTCAAATGACCTTTGATCCAGAGGCAGGGATGGAAGCATTAACAGTGGAAGATTTTTCCAGCGGATGATTCAAAACCACAATCTTCAATCAGGGGTTGGGGAAGTGGATGGGGGATTTGGAAAGAGAGGAGGAGGAGCACCCTGGCGCGGAGTTGGTTTGCAAGGGTGGTCCAGAGGCGGATTTTGACTAGTTGGCCAAGGTTACTGCATGGAGAAAGCTCAGGCTTTGTGTGGGCCGCAACCAGTGAGGAGCAGGTGGGGAGAAGGGAGGAAGCGCGGGACACGCAAGCGCCGGATGTAAGTTCCTTTCCTCAGTGTGCATTGCGGGGAGGTACTTCACAAAAACACTATCATTGTGCCACGCTTGTGAGCAAAGGTGAAAGCTGTGGCTTGATTTTGACTAGGACCTATGGTAACAGATGCGTGCAGATGGCGTGGTGCAATGTTGGAAAGTATAAGCTGGTTGCGCAAAAGGTCTGTCCCTGGAACAAAACAATGCCGCAGGATCTGAATGGACCACTGCGACTGATCCCTTGGTTGCAGGACCCGTGGGAATCTCCACTGAAGGTGTCAGGATGGGAAATGCAATTGGAGCGGATTGCGGCCCTTCACTTTGGACCGCTGGGCTGGTTGAGCGTGGAGGAACGGGATTTGCTGACTTTGGCACTTGTTCTCTGGGAAAGAGCGCTTGTTTTTGGACCTGAAGAGCAAGGACTGTTAAAGGGCAAGATAGGCAACCCTTATGTGATTCCAACGGTTCTGCACAAACCTTGGCAGATCAAGCCAATTCCGATTTTGTGGGCGTTTTTGGGGCCCTTTTTGGAGCTGGTGCGCAAGCTTGTGGGGACAGGTCTTTACAAGCAGTCAACATCAAGCTACTCAAGTCCAATGTTTGCAGTGGTTAAGCAGGATGGGAAGTCACTACGTATTGTTCCCAATATGCAGCAGCTCAATTTGTTTACAATCCAAGACACGGGAAAACCTCTGCCCGTGAACAATTTTCTGGAATCTATGGCAGGAAGCGCGTGCTATGGGTTGGTGGATGTGATGGGTGGATACAATCAGCGCGAAATCAGTTGGAGTTTGCATCCAATGACTGCCTTCAAGTACGGATTGGGCAGGATGCAACTGACCTGGCTGCCGCAAGGTGCAACTAACTTGGTTGTGGTTTACCAAGCGTAGATGACCTGTATTCTGAAGGAAAATCTACTGGAGGGGGTTCAGATCATCATTGACAACGCGGGCATCAAAGGCCCAAACACAGATTATGGAGGGGAAATGCTTACAGACGCTCCGGAGATTTGCCAATTTGTCTGGGAGTACGGGCATATGCTGGAACCAATCTTGTTCCAGATTAAGGAAGCGGGGTTTACAGTGTTGGGGAAAAAGTTAGCGGTCTGCCTTCCCGCGCTGGAGGTTCTAGGAAATGTGGTGGCTTCCGACGGAAGGCGGATTGCGGAAAAGAAAGGAAACAAAGTCCTCAAGTGGCCAATGCCAAAGACTGTCTCCCACATTTTCCAGTTCTTGGGATTGTGTAGCTATGTACGGATGTTCATCAAGTGGTTTGCGGAGGTTGCTAGCCCGTTGCAGGCATTGATGCGTAAGGGGGCGGAAAGGACCTGGGGCTTGAACTGTGATGTTGCCTTTGAAAACCTCAAGGAGATGGTTGGGCACAATATTGTACTACGGGACTTGAATTATGACGCTGGAGGAATTAAGTTGGCCATGGGTTCAAGCAAGTTTGGCGCGGGGGCTGTGCTGACCCAAGAGGAGGAGGGGAAAGATTGTCCGTTGTGGAAAGAATAAAGGTTATCCCCCTATAATTGTCCCAAGGTTTGGAAGTTAACGGTTCCCTGCGTTTGAAAGGAGATGAGGATGTCCAAAGTTGCACTTAAATGAGAAATAGAAATAAGGAGGTAAAGAGATAAAGAAAAGTAGAGAGAGAGAGAGATTGCCAATCCTTCAATCCTAAGAACTTTCCACCTGGATTTGTATCCGGTATGAGTTCCTTTAATCTCCTGGTGAGATGAGTGATCCAATCCGATGATGTGATGGTCTGCTTCCCTTCCTCATTCCATCTAACCCGGAGTTGAGAGTGAGGATAAGTCCTCCCTCTCAACCCTAACCTAAGTACACGCACAAATAACAGTATGACAACAAAACAGAAAACAATCCCAAAACAGAAACCCAGCCTCCTCTCCCCACCTCTGTACCAAACTCCCCCCCTCGTCCGTACGCCGTTCCGTCCATCCAGTTTGTCCTTCTCATGATGCGGTCCTTGCACCACGCCCTACTCGGAGCCCCCCGCGCCTGTCCGTATCCATTTGTCCGTGCCCGTCGTGGGTGTTCGGTAATATCTGGCATGATCCGCGTGCTTGCACGCGCGCTCCATCCGTTCCTTTAAAGCCCACAGATTGCTCCGCCCCTACTTATCCAAACCGGCGCGCCTGCAAACCTAGTCGAGCGCACTACCTTCCGAATCCAATCTCCGGGGCGGATTGCCACCCACGCTGCATTCAATGCTGAGCCTGACCCGTCCACCAGGTGCGGAGCCAAACAGCTGCCGCTGCTGAGCACTCCGCATACCCTAATGCTGAGCCCACTTGCCTCCAATGCTTAGCGTGCAGCCGCGACGCAGTTTCCAATCAGTGTCTATAAATTGACACCACACCGTTTCTTTACGAGTCCATTACGCTTACACCAATGGAGAGCCGGTACTTGCAGCCAAAGTTGGAACTGTGTGGGGTCACTAAGATTGTGCGGAGGTTGCAGAATTTGCTATGGGGGATTCACTTTTTGCTTCTGGTGGATGCGGAGGCGCTGGCACAGATAATCAATTTGCCAACGCTTCCAAATGCACCTATGACCAGGTGGGTTGCTTTCCTTCAGTTGTTCTCTTTCAGGGTGGTGCATGTTCCAGAGAAAGCCTTTACAATGCCGGACTTTCTGTCTTGGTACCCGCAGGATGACCTGTAAAAAGGTGCGGAACCCTTGGATGTGGAGGCCCTAATGGTTCAAATGGGGGTGATTAAAGTAGGTGTGCAACTTTTTCTTCAGAAGTCCGGAAGTTACGCAGTCCTCAGTTTTTTATTTGTGGGATCTTTGTTTTTCGGATGACACACAAGCCAAGATTGTTCAATGGATTTGGCGGAGAGTGAGAAATTTCTACCTGCAGGAAGGACAGTTGTGGCGGCAGAGCATGCGGGTACCACTTGTGGTCGGCATGTCAAGGCCAGATCAGGAGGTGATTCTGGAAAGTCTGCATGACAATCTTGGCCATTGCGGAAAGCTTGAAACGCGGAAGCGGCTGAGAGCAAGGTTCTGGTGGCCGGGTTTAGTTTGCGTGGTACAGGACTGGGTAAGGTCATGCAAAGCAGGTCAGAAGTGGAGTGCAACATTACCTTGCAAAGTAGGTATCCCCACCGGAGAAGACACCTTGTTTGGGCGGGTTTCTGATCTGGATGTTTTGCACATCAGGGCAGGTAAGTTTGCATACCTCCTTGTTGCACAAGACTATCTGTTTGGATGGGTGGAAGCACAGCGCCTGGTGAAGCTCTCAGTGGAGAAAGTTGGTCAGTTTTTGGAGGAAGATTGGTTCACGCATTATGGATCACTTTGGCTGGTAACAGTTGACAGAGGTGCAAAGTTCTGGGGACGGTTGTTGGAATTGGTGCAAAGTTGCAGAGCAAAGTTTGGGAGAGTGACAGAGTACTATCCGGAAGGCGCGGGGATGATCAAGCACATTCACCAGCCGATCAAGGAAACAATGGTTAAGATGGGCGGCAAGGATGGCAAATGGTGGCAGGCAACCCTTCCAGTGGTTCTTTTTGCGGATCAGATTTTGGTGAAGAGATCAATGGGTTATTTGCCGTACAAGCTGCTATTTGGGCAGAAACCCATTTTGCTGGTTGACATCAAGCTGGAAACTTTTCTGGGTATTGAATGGTGGAAGTTTAAGAAGGCTTGGGAGCTAGTCAAGGCCCATGCCCAGAAACTCCTGCAACAGGACAAGATGCTTGAGAAAGCAGCTGGAAGACTGAAGGAAACCCGCACAAAGTCCGTCCACTCTTTGGACAAGCGCTGCGCGCATAAACTCTGGGATCCATTGCGGAAGGCGGACTTGGTTCTGATTTACAACCAGAGCCTGGAAACTCAGTGGGGGAAGCTGTTTGCTAATCAATGGAATGGGCCTTTCCAAGTGAGGTCCAAGTTCACCAGAGATAGCTACCAGCTGGAGGAATTGGACAGAACTCCGCTCAAGCGCAAGGCTGCCTCTTTGCACATGAAACAATTCTTTGGTCAAGGCTCAACTTCATTTGACAAGACGGCTGGGTTGGATAGCAAAGGGGATGGTAACACGGATCATTCCTCCAAGGATGAGCCCGCCTGCGCACCTCGCGTCTGGCAGAGTAAACAACTGCACACCGCTGGGGACAGCAGCCAAGTTGGGGGGGAAGGTTGAATGATTAGGGGGTATGATTGGATTTGGTGAGGGGGTGCTCTAGCCAGTTCACAGCAGCAATAACTAGACACCCCAAAATGTTTGTTTTCTTATTCTCTTCTCTCTGGATTGGCTTCTGGGATTATTTCTGGCTATGGATGGTTTCTTTTAGGTGCAGGCACAGCGCAAAGCTAGGTCTGCGGACACAAGGACAAGCCCCGCATCCGGAAGAAAATGCATGGACAATTTCCAACAGATGATTCAGGGAACTAGGAAAGCATGTTGCGCGGTATGGATGTGGGTTGAAGAGCAAAGGCGGGGGCTTGGCAACGGGTTGGTGTTTTAAAAAAAAAAATCTTTTTAATTTTTCTTGATTATCTTATAGATGGGAGATCCAAATGGGCTTGGGTGGATTCTTTTTCTTTCTATCTCTCATGGATTTGGGCGCGGCTGGTTTTCTTTGGACTCTCTCTGTTCTTTAGATGGGTGCGGGGAACTGTGTGGCAGTTTGTCTGGGGTGGTCCAGGTACCTTGAGCAGATACTTCTCACTCTCAAGGATCCCTCACTCTTGCGGGTTGCTCTCAAAAGCGCGGATCTTGCGTGCGGATGTTCTTACTCTCACCGGATACTCTCAGTGGTGCGGATCCTCTCACTCTCACGGATCTCACGTGTGGCTCTTATTTCTCTCACGTTTCTCAAAAAGCCCAAAGGCTACTCAAGATGGCGTGGCAAAATTCCATGTCTTTGCAAATGGGTGTGGGGAAGAATACAAGATGGAATGGAGGGAAGACGGAAGAAAGGGGAGGCTATCTGCCTAAGCTGGCCGAGTCCTCAGAACATCCTCTGCGTCTGCGCAAGCCTCTGCGGCTAGAGATTGGAAAGCGGCCAGGACCTTGCGTTGTTCATTGGCAGTGTGCGCCTAAGGAACCAATAGGAACACCCAGAGGAGTTTGTCTGCATTGTTTACCATTGCGTCAAACCTTGCCAAGGGGAGAGCTGGAACCAGGGGGATCTCCAGGATCTTGGGAGTTGTGGAAAGAGGGGTTATAGCCGCCGCAGGTTCCGATGAGGACTTGATCACCATGGGAGACGGCACACACAGGGCCTCCGTTGATGACCTGGGAGCGGGTGATGGTGATGAAAACAGTGGAGATGGCGCCGGAGGTGGAGTGGGAGGACGGGGAGGTGACAGAGGTGCAGCTTGCATTGGTGGGGATGGAGGAGGCGCAGCTGGACAGCTTGGAATCCTTGGGTCCATTGCCGGTACATTCATCCAAACCCATGGGGCCCACTTGTGGGAGGCATTCCAAAAGTCCGCAAAGTTTGCAAAATCCTGGCTCCTTGGAGGTCCAGCCTGGCGGAATGGTAAGCCCAATTTGTGGCTCTTGTGCAATGGACAATTTTGTGGGGCAGGTCGCTGGCGGTTGCAAGGCAATCCTGGCGGAGTCCACTTATTTGTTGAGATATCCTTGTCACTTGAGATCACAAAGGATTTGCAATGGGTCCTCTTGCACGGTAAATCTTGAGGCAGGTGGCGCGGCATGCCCTCCAACAGGGAGCAGCGGCGGTGGGTGGCTTGGCACGGGACACAGGCGCCCCTTCCCAGAATGATTTGGCATGGAAGGCCATTCTGGATGCAGTAGGTACAGGACATGTTTGTTGAGGGGTTTTGGATGGGATTTTTTCTTTCTCTGCTTTCTTTGGGTCCAATGAACGGGTACAGTTGGAGGTGTTATTGTTTGGGTATGGTGGGGGCAGGTGAGATAGTGGTGAATCTCTGGGGAAAGAACTCAATTTGGGGGGGATGAGGTGGTCATTTATAGACACAACTTGGAATAGGCTGCGTGCTGCGCGCTCAGCAGTAGCGGCAGGCTCAGAAGGGGAAGCTCGCTCAGCAATGGGTGCAGCTTTTTGGAAGCAAGTTGTGCTGCGGGCTCAGCTGCAGTCAAATTGGGCTCAGCATCTGGAGAAGCGGGATGGACGGATCACGCGCAGATCGCGCGTTGAAAGACGCCAATCCGGGTGGCGTAGATATATCTCGGATATCTTTAATGGCGCGTTGGGAGGATTTGGACATGCGCGGGGGGCTCCAAGTTGGGCGCGGCGCAAGGGGGCGCCATGAGAAGGACAAACCGGGTGGACATAATGGCAGGTTGGTAATACAGATGGATATGGGATATGGGATATGGGATATGGGATATGGATTGTGGATTATAGGATGGGAAGGATAGGGTTGAGGCTAGGGTTCTGTGCTTAGGGGTTGTATTTCATTATTCTTGCTTGTTTCTGGTTTTACTTAGGTTAGGGTTGAGGGGTAGGCTAATTAAGCCGCACCCTCATCCTGGATATCATGGAGCATTTCTACGTGGAGAATCATTGGTAGTCATAGGTTTTTGGAAAGATATTTACTCTAAATTCCCTATCTCTCGGTCAAAGGGTGAAAATTTGCACTCAGGGTTTACAGATGCAAGGGATCAATAACTTCCAAACTTGGAACTATTAAAGGAGAAGTACTCTTCTGTATTCCACACCCTTCACAACTGCAAAGGGTTGTGAGCAGCCGTTTGCAACCCAAAATAGGTTGCAAATTGCGCCATGCAACCCCTTTTAGGTAGTGAATGGGGGTTGCATGGTTGTGAATTTAACATTGGCCAATTGATAAATATGTTCCTTTTTCAATGAATATGCACCACTTCTGCATTCATATTTATTTATTTATTTATTTACTTGAAAACCTGTAAAATTATTAAATCAAAGGGCATGAATCTATTCTGAGACCACTTTCTATAGCATTTTACCTACCTGAATTGACTCTATTCAATATTTCAAAAATTCCTGCTACATTTTAAAGTTATTAAATTCACCTTCTTAATCTATGCAGTTGTTGAAAATTAAAATCACCATCCCCCTTTATCTCTGACCCAGAGTGATCACATTCAGTTAAAATTCTTCAAATACCAAAATGAAAAACAAAAACATCTAATTCAACCACAGTAAAGCAATCAATACCTCCAATTCAATAACAAAAAATTGTTTAAAATTTTATCCACTCCACTCTTCCCCTCCCTTCAATTATTTCTCCTCTCAGTTTCCCTGTCTTTTAATTTTTTATACAATTCCCCTTTATCATACTCTAAATACCTTTCATTGCTTAAATCCCAATCCCAATAAAATGAACTCTAAAAATCACCCCCTTTCCCCATGAAACTCAAATTGAAACTACAGTCAACCCATACATCAATATATAAAAAATTCCTTTTCATTCTAATCCACCCTCAATATCAACATCTCTCCTCATAACACCCAACCTCAAAATATGTGACTGTCCAGATGTAAGGTCACCAAAATTCAATCTAAATTCCTCATTTTTATACCTTCTCAGTCTTATTTCTTCTCAAAATTCTCATACTTTTCAGATATTTACCACTCTAGCCCTCTTGTTTTTCTTATTATTATTCCTTTCCTCCCTGTTAAGGTCTCTTGTTTTTGATTTCTTCAATTTTTATCCTTTTTTTCTGTTTCTTAAATCTCTCATCATGTTCTTTAATCATAATTCATTTTTTCTAGTTTGAAATAACAACTTTACCTTTCAACACCATTGAGCAGTCCTACATTTAGATTCAGTCTATAGACAATAACTTCCATACATAAGTTAATAATTCAAGCTTAATTTTTTTTTGACTGTGATTCTCTTAAAAGTTTTAGCTCTCCCTCCACTAGTTTCATTCCTGAATCTATCTTTCCCTATACAATCTTCTCTCCTTCTTTTTTCCTGATTTCTTCCCCCAAGAAATCAGCTTAGTAAGGATTATTGCATAGCCCCTTCACCAATAGATGTAATTGAAGCAAAATAATGATCCATAACCTGATCTTAATCAGTTTTATTTTCCAATAACTCCTTTGAAGATCTCAGTACCTTTCTGGATTCCCTTTGCTGCCATACTAAAAAACTGAACACCTTTTTATGAGTTACTTTGAGTAAATTACTAGTCCCAAGCCCCAATTTTATGTCAAACCTTGTGTCAGGTTGTTTGATTGACTGGAAAATTTTTATCAATGCAACAAAGCCCACTAATTAAACAGGTAATCATGAAGCTCCCTATCAGTAACTTCCCTGGAAGATAGATGGCTCAATTGTTCAATCAAGTACCTGTGGAACCAAAATATGATCTCCCCTTGGAATCAGATTGAAAACATTCTATTAGATGACAAATTAAAAAAAAATTGGTATAGAATCTCCAACAGAATGCATTCAGAAAGGCTTGAAAAAAAATTGAACAATTTCCTAATTGATATCAATAATCTCATTGATATTGATTTCATAAATGATATTGATGACCTAATTGCTATGAATCACACATATTTTAATAAAATTCTTTCCAATACTCTTACAAAATCTGCTGGAAAGCCTTTTTTTTAATATTAGTAAAGTATTTCTGTCCCTAAAGAGTTCTAGATGATGACTTGAGATTGAATATTAATTTTTTGATGTAATTGCTATTTTAATGATTATGATTTTTTCTTTTATTTCAATTTCTTCAATTGCACTGAATTGAAAAATCCCCATTTCCTTTCCAATGAAGAAATATTGAAGAAATTTTATTAAGCCCTATTCTCATTAAATTAAGATCCTGCAAAATATAATGAATCTTCAAATAGATTTATTTCATCTTTCAAAATAGTCTCACTATTTGTATCTTCCTAATTTTGAGTCTTCTCAGTACTTCTCACTCTAAGTAGTCTAATCATTAATTGATCATGTGGTAAATGCACTTGAAAAATGCACTTGACATTGTTTACTTACTTCCTTGCTCTTTTCTTGTTGCAATTTGCATTTGATGAACTTTTTTTGTTCTCTTGCCTCTTGGCAAAATAAACTCTGCCCTAGGTTTGTGGAGTTTCATTTTCTTTAACAAAATTATCATACTCTTGATATGATGCTGAAGACCCAAAAAACGCAAGGAAATGGAATCCAAAGGTGGAGGGAGATTGCCTGCTACTTTTTAGAAGACTAGGAGGTACTCAAAGATGTTGGAAACCTTCATCACAAGTATCATCATCCTTGACGTCATTCATTCAGTCACCAGAATCAATTCATGAAGTCAAGCAGATGACGTCATGATCTTATAAATTTAATGATGTCATGATTCTTATAAAAACAAGTGTGATCTTAACATCTTAAAAAACTATATATAAGCTATTAACTTCTTCGTAATCCATTGTTGTAAGAAGATAGAATAATAATAAATACAAGCAATTCATTTCCTTACCTTAAAAAGGTGCCCAATAACATCCTTTGTTGAGAGACCTCAACCAAAGTAGAATCTTGAGTCATCAATTTTTTTTACATGGTAGCAAGAGAGGGCAATCCATTATGTCACCCTTAAACAGATCTCCAATTGCTATTCCAGTACCAAGCACAGCTGTTCCTACAGCTACTACACCAACCAATCAACCATTTTTTATAACTGAACCATTTCATCAAGAAATTACTGAAGAAACATCAAATCTAGATGCAGAAACTAAACAAAAATGTCTTGAAATAAATCAAGAAATACTTAATTTACTATCAAAAATTAGTATCTCACATGAATTAACAGACAATTGTTATTCTTCTTGGTCACAAGCAGTTTTCATATCTTTATAGTCAATTTATCTTGATTATTATATTCTATAAGACCTTGAGACTTCAGACATATATTCTCCAGATTACCACAGAGTTATTAAACGACTTCTTTGTTCCTGGCTTCTAAGTCAAGTAGATGCAAATAACGCATCTCTACTTAATGCAAAGTTTCAAACTTTCACAGTACCAGTTCAATCTAATAATTGGTTCATAATCTGGGACACTTAGAGATTTTCATGTTAAAATTGCCAGTAGAAATATTTATAATCTACATAAACAACTCAGGCAACTCAAAAAAAGCTCAACGACATCTATTAGAGATCATATAGATAAATTTGAACAAATAAAATCTCAATTATTACAAGTCGGAGGAGATCTAGAAAGTGATTCAGGATTAGTCTATACTTTACTCAAATCAATTCATCCTGGATATAATAACAACAAATTATTAATTAGTAGATTTGTCCAACCTTTAACTTATGATAAAGTTATTGAAGAATTATTAGAAACTCATTGTTTTTCACCTTTCATTACTAATGATGTAACCACAGAAGAACTATCAGAGGAAGCAAATCTAGTCTCCTCAGGAAATCATTGGTGCAAGAAATATAAGTGTTTCAGTCCTTATCCAGCCAAATTATGCCATGCAAGAAATGAATCAGCAAAGCAAGCATGGATAGAAAAGAAAATACTTCAGGGAAAGTGGAAAGGTGATATACCTGAATGGTTCAAAGACAAAAATAAAACAAGTCTGGCTACTGTTCTTAACTGTCCTCAATCTAAAACTCCCAGCTGCTTATTTGGTCAACCTGGCGAAAAGGAAGATACAATTATATTTGATACCGGTGCGACTCAACACATGTTCAATAATATCAAATATTTTGAACCAGAAACAATGAGAAATGTTACTGGTTTCCAACTCAAACTCGCTGGTGAAGAAAACACTCTACCAATCCAAGCAGTGGGGAAACCAAAAATAGAAGGTTTTGATAATCATATAATTGAATTTGAGAATGCACTTTATGCACCAAAAATTTCAAAAAATTTAATTGCAGGGTGCATTCTTTTACAAGATAATATTAATATAGTTAAAACTGGTTCAATAGTAGAATTAAAAGATAATGGGAAAATATTACTTAGAGTCCAATTCTCAAATAATCTCATGGAGTTTAATGCACCTCTAAAGATGAGATCAAACTACTCTTTACATGCAGAACCTCACGGTGAAACTATCCCTAATTGGTTTGCTCATATTAATACAGGATTACAGAATAGAATGAAAGATCTATTTAAAACAAAGTCAATCGATCCATCTCTACAGTTTGAAACGTGTAATCTATCAAAAAATCACAGATCATCTCATAAACAAGAAAGAAAAAGGAGCTTAAAACCACTAGAAAATGTACATTTAGATTTAAGTTGGATAATTAGAACAGAGTTGATATATTCATACTATGCTTTATTTACAGATGATTATACGTGTTACAGAATAGGCTATCCACTAGTATTCAAATCAAAAACCAATGTATTTAAATTCATCCAACAATTTATTCCTAGATCAGAAATAATAACTAATCATAAATTAATAAACTTAACAATTGATGGAGGAAGCGAATTTATTAACATTGAGTTCTTATCTTATATTAACAAAATTGGGGTTGCAGTACAAGTTACAGCTCCATATACTCCAGAGCAAAATGGAGTGGCTGAAAAAAGTAATTGAACGATTGTCCAACAAGCAAGATCTCTCATCATTCATTGTAGTCTACCCAGAAAATTCTGGTGGAATGCAGTACCAACAGCTATTTATCTGACAAATACATTATATACAGACGCAACAACAATAAAAAAATTACACCATTTCAGTTATGGCATGGTCATGAGCCAAATTTAGATCATATTCAAGTATTTGGCTGTAGAGCCTTCATCCTAATACAAAAAAAACAAAGAGATAACAAGTTTAGTTGTGTTTCTCAAAAAGGAATACTACTAGGCTTTACTGAAGAAAATAAAAATTATAAAATATACATACCAGAAGAAAATAAGATCAAAAGTTTGTGTGATGCTACATTTGTAGAAAGTGAATTTCCATTTAAAGAAAATAATATTAACAAACATAATAATAATAATAGCTCATTACCTATATTTCCAACATAATCAACAGATTACTTTAATAATACGTATCCCACTACTAGCAAGAAACAGCAACTTATACTTACTTTAGGTCCACCACCTGTTCCAAATAATACTCCTAACATTAGTTTGCCAGGACCCAATCAATCCATAAATAATCCTTGACAATCAGAACGTCTACAAAACTTACCAAGGATTAATTACTCTTATTTAGCATCACTCTCCAAAAATCTAGTAAAACTTGCAAATCTAGTTAGCTATATTAACAAAAACAAAGATCCAAAATCATTTTTTGAAGTGGCTAAACAAAGAGACGCACCAGACTGGTTAAAGTTATTCAAAAGGGAGATAGACTCCATGAAATCAAGAGGAGTATTTGATAGAATTCTGATGTAATTTCTTAGAGCTTAAAACCAGCAGACTGAACACAGAAGTCAGAAAACATAGAAATCGGAAATAGAAACATGAGAAGAAGAAAGAATAAAGAAACCAACAGCTTAGAGTTATTTGATTGACAGAAAGGAGATCAGATGACACAGGACGTGGGCAGAATCAAAGTTGGTAGATTCAAGGCAGCATAGATGGGCAGCTACAAACAATGGAGCTAGTCTTTCAGAGACATTGAGTCAAAGGCCTTGATGATCAGTCTCTTACCAGGCAGATATTTGTGGAGGCCTTTACTTGGTTTGGCAAGATTGATTGGAGAGCTTGAGTTGTGTTGACATGCGTATTGAGCTAGGATTTGAGAAGTGAAAGTCAAGTCACAGTTGATTCAAGGGTTGGAGGGAAGATGAGAAGAAGAAGGAAGAGAGAGAAGGAAAGGTTGAGATAGATGGTAGAAAGATGAAGAAGGGAGATCAAGATGGTGGAAAAGATGAAGCGGGGACATCAAGGAGAGAACTCCATCCGTCCAGAAGAAGAGAGGACCCCAATTCCCCCGAGGGATTGTGGGAGGTCCACACGGGCGCTGAGGCGCGCATAGATACTGAGACCACGGCAGAGAAGTTAAGGTGCAATCTTAACACCCCACGTGACTGTTGAGAGAATGATCTGAAAGGTTATTTTTCTGTTATTTCCAGAAATATTTTCTTTTGGAGGAGGCCCAAGGAAGTCATTGAAGAGGCTTTTGTAAGGGAATAGGCAATCATGGAATTGCTCTGAATAAGATTGAGGGAAAACTCTTTGTTGGTATAGTCCTCATGTAGTCCCTTTGTTTTGATATCAATGTGCCTGGACTTCAAATGTGATCCAAATTTCTTGATAATGTATAGAGTGGGTCTTGGTTGGGTAGTTTGATAAATCTTGCTAACAAGGTGCTTAATCCACTTGACCTCCAAGTAACAGTTGAGTAGCGCATTCAATTCAGATTTGGTGGAGGAATAGGTAATATTTCTTTGCCTGGTAGAGTTCCAGATGACTGGACTTCCATAATGGAAGATAATGTAACCAGTTTGAGATTTGCGGAAGATTGGATCATCTTCCCAGGTAGCATTGCTGAAACTTGAGAAAACTTCTTGTTTGGGGTTGCATTTGATGACAATTTTGAGGTTGTTAGTGTTTTTGAGATACTTCCACACTTTCTTGACTTCTCTCAAGTGAGTCATGCCAGTTTTAACATTGAACCTTTCCAGGCTAGACACAGAGGACGCAATTTCTGGTTGAGAGTATTGAGAGAGATGGTTGAGGAGGCCAATTGCAGATCTATAGTTGACATCAAGTTGACAGAATTTGGCATGATCCGTGTTGGAAGCGGTTTCAAGATTGAGATTCTGAGTCAATGGAATATGAGTGTCTTTGCACAAGGATAAGCCAAGTTCTTTGAGACCATGGGCAATGTGGTTGGGCTGACTTAAGAGAATTCGGTCATCTTCAATTTCCATAAGCATGCCAAGGATAGTGTTGGGAGGATGGCACAATGAATTCTTGAATCGTTCCAGGAAATTTATTTCAAATAGGTTAGAATTGCCTACATGGATCAGGTTGTCAAGGTGGAAGTAGATTATTTCTCCTGTTTTAGAGTTAAGGTACAGACAGGGATTGCTGGTTGATTCAAAATATCCTTGAGACTTAATCCATGAGGTCAATGTTTCATACCAGTTCTTGGGGGATTGTTTCAAACCTTAGAGAGATTTTTTAATTTTAGGTAGGGAGATTTCCTGTCCGACCCTTCTAGGGTCCTTATGATGACAGTTTTGTCAATGGGGGCATGGATAAATGCGGCTTTCACATTGAATTGAGTGAGTTTCATTTTCTTCTTCAGACCATATATGAGGGCCACTCAGTGTGATCCAAGTTTGCCTGTCGGTGCCCATGTTTCATTGTAATCAATTCCTAAGACTTGATTGAATCCTTGAATGCAAAGTCAAGCCTTATATTTGACAGGGTCTCCGTGGCAATTCTCTTTCACCTTGAAGACCCAAGTAGTATTGAAGATGTTATCCGGGATTCTGTAGTACTCCTCCCAGAAATCTTGAAGTTCTATAGATTTTATCTCTTCTTTGGCAGCTTTCTTCCACTTGGGCCATTTGGCACATTTCTGCGCAGCTTTATAGGAAGGGGGCTTGTAGTAGTGGTAGAAACCGTATTGTTGAGGCTTCCTTGTTTCCCATCTAGGTCTTTGAGAAATGGGTTGAACGGGAGGTTCTGGGAAAGGAAGATGTGGAGAATGATGAGGGTTGGAGGACAAAGAGTCAATAGATTCTGAATCTTCTTGATCTGAGTCCAATTCTGATAGTTCATTTTGCAATTTGCAAAAGGCATATTGCTTTTTGATTGAGGAAAAGTCAGATTTGTTTGACTCAAAGTTGGATTGACTGAAGATATCTATCCCCAGTGATTCAAGAAGGGGAAAGTTGTTGAAAGAATTTTTGAGGAACTGTACGTGTTTGGTTTCAACAACAGCACCAGATGAGTTGAGTATGAGGTAAGAATGGAAAACAGGATTGAACCCAACTAGGATCCCTTCTAATCCCTTCTCATCAAATTTTCTCCCTTTTTGAAGCCAATTTGCAAGGTAAAAAACTGGAGATCCTACAGGTTTCAAATAATTAGCAGGTATTTTCTTGTTAAACATGAGTTACCAAGGGGATTGGTTGTTACCTTCCCAAGGGACTTGATTGAGCATGAAACAGCAAATTCTAACCACAATATGCCAATATCCTTTATTCAATCTTGAAGATGAGAAGGTTGCACGCGCCTATTCTATAATTGTTTGGTTTGCTTGTTTGGCTTGGCCGTTGTGTTGGGAGTGATATGGTTCAGAAGTCAAGAACTTGATGTGCTTTGACCTGGCAAATTCCTTCAGGGTATTATTATTGAATTTGGTGCCTTTGTCTGAGAAGATGTTGGTGGGGTAATAATTCAACCATTTGTATTCTGTCTCAAGCAGGTTGATGATAACATTAGGAGTCTCTTCTTTGGATTGGAGGGGAAAGGCGGCAAGATAGCCCTTAAAGTTGTCTGCAAGAGTCAAGATATATCTATGACCTGCTTTTGACTGGGGGGTGATCTGACCTATCAATTCCAGGTGAATTTTCTCCAGGGGTTTTGAGGATGACGTCAAGGTGGCTAAGAATGGAGCCCTTGTGATTTTGCTTTGTATGCATCCATTGCATTGGAACTTTCTTAATTCCTCTTTTGAGTATCAATCTTTGAGTAGAGTTTTGAGTGTAGAGATTGAAGCATGTCCATACATCTTGTGGAGATTGGATAAATATGGAGTCTCAATGGAAGAATTGATTGTAGGTTGGTTCAGAAGATTGACCAATAAACTGTTTCCAACATTTTGAGGCTTCTCAATCACAAATAGATTATCTTGGAATAGACCTTTAAGCACCATCTCTTTGCTTTGGATGATGTGAAATTTATCTTGCTTTTGTAAGAGACAACATCCCTTTTTTGCCAGGAGACCGGGACTAATCAAATTGACCACTATATCAGGGACATACATGCATCCTTTGAGCGTGATAATGGATACTTTCCACTCAAGCCAAACCGTGCCCGTTCCCCAAATCTTAAGATTTGCTTCAAGCTTGCCTGTCTTAACTTCTTCTAGCTTGTCCTGTAGATTGATTGAGGTAAAATAATTCAGGTCATTGAATATATGTTTGTTTGCCCCGGAGTCTAAGAGGAGGTTTGATGTATTATCTGTATTGATCCAGAGGGTGAGTAGTGCGTGGTAGTTGATAGTAGGTGTTTTCTTGATTCTATTCTTCCATTCCTTTTGCTGCTTGACCCACCCTTCTGGCGAAATTTGAGGGTGAAGATGAAAACACAAGGATTTGGGATGTGGTGCATTTGGGTCGTGGAAACCTTCTTTGCACTTAATGCAGACCTTCCTGTCTTCCTTATCCGGCTTACTTTTTATGGTTACCAAAGAAACATCTTGGGTAGATTTGCCCATAAAGTTTTGTGCCTTACGCTCATTGTTGAACTGAGTTAAGTGATTGAATACCACCTCTACTGTGATTAGCTTCTTGCCGTGCATGATTTGTTGTTTCAAATTCTCAAGAGAAGGTGGCAATTTGAAGAGTATTAAGTACGCCAGTATATTGTTTGGTAAGTCTATTCCTACATCAGCCATAGGAGTAAGTGATTTTTGAATGTTGGTTATGAATCCTTTGATGGCGTGTTCATTAAATGGGGCATGTAGGAATTGATTAAATATGCAAGCTCAGTTGGCGGTTTCAGATGAGGCAAATCTCCGGGTGATCTTGGCCCAGAGCAGTTTTGAAGACTTTATGTTTGAGGCGTTGACTACATTGGCATGGGTGGTACTGTTGAGTTTGGATAGAATGATGGCTCAAATTTCTCAATCTTGTTTTATGGGTAGTTGGCCCACATTCACAGTCATAACTTCTTTGATGTCCTTGAGGTTGAACAGCATCATCATTTTATTGCGCCAAATAGAGTAATTATCCTTGTTGAGTTGGGGGATAGCATCAAAAGAAGCCTTGAGTGCAACCTGGTGAAAATAATTGTTGGCTTCTGCTGGTTTGTTCATTTTTGATAGCGTAGAGTTGTTTTTGGCTTTTAACCGTGATAGAATTCTGATGTAATTTCTTAGAGCTTAAAACCAGCAGACTGAACACAGAAGTCAGAAAACATAGAAATCGGAAATAGAAACATGAGAAGAAGAAAGAATACAGAAACCAACATCTTAGAGTTATTTGATTGGCAGAAAGGAGATCAGATGACACAGGACGTGGGCAGAATCAAAGTTGGTAGAGTCGAGGCGCCATAGATGGGCGGCTATGAACGATGGAGCTAGTCTGTCAGAGACATTGAGTTGAAGGCCTTGAGGATCATTCTCTTACCAGGAAGATATTCATGGAGGCCTTTACTTGGTTCGGCAAGATTGATTGGAGAGCTTGAGTTGTGTTGACATGCGTATTGAGTTAGGATTTGAGAAGTGAAAGTCAAGTCACAGTCAATTCGAGGGTTGGAGGGAAGATGAGAAGAAGAAGGAAGAGAGAGAAGGAAAGGTCGAGATAGATGGTAGAAAGATGAAGAAGGGAGATCGAGATGGTGGAAAAGATGAAGCGGGGAGATCAAGGAGAGAACCCCATCCGTCCAGAAGAAGAGAGGACCCCGAGTCCCCGGAGGGATTGTGGGAGGTCCACCCGGGCGCTGAGGCGCGCATAGCTACTGAGACGACGGCAGAGAAGTTAAGGTGCAATCTTAACAGTATTCATCTTAGTAGATCGTCCTAAACATAAAAAGGTAATAAAAGGAAAGTGGCTATGTAAAACCAAAAGAGACACCAATGGAACTTTTATTAAAGAGAAATCCCGATATGTCGCAAAAGGCTGTTCACAAATAGAAGGCGTTGACTATCATGAAACATTTTCTCCAACCGGAAAACCTACCTCACTTCGAATACTAATTGCACTGGCTGCATTAAAAGGATGGGAAATTCACCAAATGGATGCCGTTACAGCCTTTCTAAACGCACCAGTTGATGAAGAAATTTATCTCGAACAACCTGATGGATTTGTAGAAGGAACGAATAAAGTATGGATGATAAAGAAGGCGATATATGGGTTAAAACAGTCACCTAAAATCTGGAATGAAGACGTAAACAATTTTCTAGTATCAATAAGGTTTCATCAATCCCCTTGTGATGCTTGTCTTTACTTACGACAAAAAGACTCTGAATATAGTTTACTCTACATTCATGTAGATGATATGATAATTACCGGAAATAATATAGAAAGAGTAAAAATAGAGATTAAAAATAAATGGGAAATGGAAGATTTAGGTATAGCCGAAAGCATAGTCGGAATACAATTAAAGAAAACGCCTCTAGGATATTCAATTAACCAACGACACATGGCACCACACATTTTAAAAACATTCAATCATGAAGAAGCTAAAATCGCAGCAACGCCTCTACCGATCACTTGTTCATATACAACAGCAACCGATGAAGAATATGAAGCATTTAAAAAATTAAATTTACCATATCGCAATGGAGTTTGTTCGCTATTATACCTAGCCCAATGTACCCGACCAGATCTTAGCCAAGCTGTAGGCCTTTTAGCAAGATTCATGGATAAACCATCAATTATACACTGGAAAGGGTTTTGTCATGTATTGCGTTATTTAAAAGGAACCACAAACTATGGAATAGAGTATACTCCAAACGAAGAAAAATTAAATGCAGACCAAAGCTATTATATTCCACACGGACACTCAGATGCTGATTGGGCAGGCGACAAATCAACTTGAAAATCAACAACAGGCTAGATATTTATGTTTATGAATGGACCGATAAATTGGAAATCCAAACTACAACAAACAATTTCACTCTCATCAACTGAAGCCGAATATAAATCAACGGCAGACGCGGGGCAAGAAGCAACGTGGCTAATCGAATTACTCAAGTTTTTACAAATACCTTGCAACTAACCAATAATTCTGCATTGCGACAATCTTAGTGCAATACATCTCACTTCAAAATCAATTTTTCATGCACGAACCAAACATATAGAAATCCCTCATCACTGGATTAGAGAACTCGTCAAAGCAAAAAAGGTAAAGATAGAATACTGCCCAACAAAAGAAATGATGGCAGATATCCTTACAAAAACTCTAAACAAAAGATTATTTAAGTACCTCAGAAATAAAATAAAATTTAAACCAGTAATCGATTTCATTAATTGAGAGGGGGTGTTGGAAACCTTCATCACAAGTATCATTATCCTTGACGTCATTCATTCAGTCACCAGAATCAATTCATGAAATCGAACAGATGACGTCATGATCTTATAACTTTAATGACGTCATGATTCTTATAAAAACAAGTGTGATCTTAACATCTTAAAAAACTATATATAAGCTAGTCACTTCTTTGTAATCCAGTGTTGTAAGAAGATAGAATAATAATAAATACAAGCAATTCATTTCCTTACCTTAAAAAGGTGCCCAATGACATCCTTCGTTGAAAGACCTCAACGAAAGTAAAATCTTGAGTCATCAAATTATTTACAAAAGAGTCTTTGTGGTTTGGTTTTGTTTTGCTTTTGTCGAGTCAATACATCTCCCACACCAGTCTCAAGCTTAGTTTACCTTCGGCAGTTTTCGGGAAACACTCCTCCACCCCGTTCACACTTATATCTCCATAATCATATCCCCGCAACCAAAATCCAAAAGAATAAAGCAACGTCAAGTCAAACACCAAGAGGCGTCCTGAGGAAGCACTCGGCCCAATCGCAATGCCTGAAAGTGCTCCCGGCGACTCGGATAAAACTGAAGCTTCGGATGAATTTGTATCATGTTACGAGTCAAGACGCACGAGAGATTCAACCCAGCCCTCTGGAGTCATCCAAAGCGATGCAATGTGAGGGGAAGGGGAGGTGGGATGGGGAACTCTGGTTAATGATATCTAGTCACTCGGCGTGGGTTCCTGGCCGCAGCGACAGGCAAGCTCAAGTCTGGTTATTTCGGTAGCCCTAATCCAAACCATATCCTATTTCTTTTGATTTGCTTTGAATTTTCCAACTCGATGCATCACCACCAGTATTTTCAAGCTTGGTTTTGTAGGTTCCTGACCGAAGCGACCGGCAGGCCCTGGTCCAGTTATTTGGGTCGGTGTTTTTTCCCTTTTTTCCTGTTTTGCAGATTCATTTGAGTGTTCGAGGATAAAGACAATGGAATGATTGGGCGACGCTGACACCCCAGCTGGGTAAACTGCATACAGCAGAGCCAGAAGATTTCGATCTAAGATAGTTGTAAATACGAGCAAGGACAAAATATCGGAGATCACAATCATGTTGACCATTAATTCAGCGCTTATTTAATGTGGATTTGAAGATTGGACCTGCTGATGAAACTCAAATCGACTATGGGATGCCGTCGAAGTGTAAAGCCAGAAAAGAGTGAATACAATAATCTATGCGATAGGGAGAAAAAAAATAATATCGCTCCCGGATTTCCGGTCGGCTAAAAACAAAGCTTACGGTGGGAAGTTTGTTTAACTTAAGAGATTGCACCCATTATTCAACCCTTTTGCAAGACTTTAACGGTATTCAATCGGGCCTTGAAGCTTTCCCTTTTCCACTCATCTTTCAGCTTGGATAATTCGTCCAAACAATGAGCTCTACGAAACGCGGAACATAGCATAGAATAGAGCGGTTTCCGAAACCTTCTGAACTGCTTTCTATCCACGTTATCGATGGCGTTCGTATTTAGTTGATCGAGTGATATCGCTTTCAAATGCAAAATCTCTTCTTTAGAATGGTGGGGAAATCTGCTGAGAAAACTACGAATGACAATGTTCCGTGTGACCTCATCCGATTTCATATTTGCTGTCTTGATTTCCTGAATCGTTTGAATTAATCTTTCTTCCCGCCTTTCGCTTTTGGGAATCGAGAAATTAGGTGAACCAGCGGGTTCATCATGAAGGTTTGATCTCTTGGCACTGAGTAATATATTTGAAGTATACTCATCCGGCTTGTATCCTTTGGAAATCAGTTCTGGCAAAATTTTATAAGTAGACGCGAGTCCTTTGCGGCGACTTATCGAGTGTAAAAGTATTCCATAGGTTTTTTGCTTTTGGCTGTTGATCAGCATCCCCTTACGTTCCATACCACTGATTATTCTCATTACGTCTGCTACGTGTCCAAGCTTCGATTTGAGTGAAATATAAAGATCGTATGCTTCATGATCGGGGACCAAATGAGGATGGGAAGCCAAGGCATCCCAAACTGAGCAGGCCGAGCGTAACAAGGGTCTCGGGGTTCGTCGGTCCCATACAGACATGCATGCTTTAAAATGCTCTAATGTTTGGCATTCTGGCGGAAGTTTTGCTAACAGAGCATGAGCTATTGAGATATGATGGTGGGAGACACAGGTATTCATTAGCCGATGAAGAAAGCGAGAGGAGAAGAATTTTGCAGAGCTTGTGCGCTGGTGAATAACTTGAAGGACTATTTGTGTTGCAGATTCATAATGGCCGATTCTTAAGAGGGCATCGGAAACGACTTCGATCAGCTGGATCGTGCATTTCATGCAATCAATTTTTTCATTAAAGTTGTCTGTAATCGCCTGTGAGATTTCGTCAAGTTTTTCGATTCTGTCCTTTGGAGCTTTGAATGAAGAAGAAAATAGTATCTTGCGGCAAGCACTCTTGAGGAGATTGACGATATCCGACTTCTCCATATTCCTCTGACAGCTCAGTAACCTTTGCAAAACGGCCCAGTTCTGATACCTCAAGGAAGCGAGTCCGATGGATTTGAAAATCCGGGAATCCGGTTTGGCTGATGATTCGGTAAGTTGACGTGCTTCGATATTTTCGAGAATTTGTGAGATTTTCGAGGGGTAGAGGAACAAAAATTCGTGCGTGACAAGATGAAATGTGCTTGGACTTAATGTCTTGCCATTCGGAGTTTTTAGAAATTGGTCCCATATACTCCAAAGGTTTTTCACTTCTTTATGAATCGAAGATTTGGAGAGTCGTTGATGGTTGGCTTGCAGGAGCTTGAGCTGACTGAGAAGGAATTTTGGGTCTGTGACACTCGCGGGTCCGGCCTCATCGGTCCTCGTTGATGTTTCAATATTTAGCCCAGCTCCTCTGGCCCAGGACGGGTTATCAAGATCCGATCTAGATGACAAGGCACTTCCATCGATCGCGGAACATCCCACAGGGGAAGATGGAATATGGACTTTCCCAGGTTTCCAAGACCTGTGCTAAAAAACATATGTCGGTATTGATCTTGAAAGAAGCACCGACTCGGAACTTGTACTCACACCACATTAGTGAGGCCACTACTTGACCTACCCTGCGAGGGCTGGACTGAGCAGCCAGTCGGCCTGCGGAGTTGGGCGATAATAAACGTTGAGGTCGTACTTGGACGAGCATTCGTTAAGGAGGTGAGACGGGTGGGAAGTGGGATTACCTTGGACATGACATGGTCAACAGAGACTTCACAGCAGCCAAGGATCTCGGAATGCGGGCAGCTGAAATTGCAGACTGGACTGGGTGAGGGGGCCTCAGGAGGGGGTTCACGACACCGTCACACGCCAGTGAGCCAGGTCAACAAAACCAACTGCATTACATCCACAAACACCAGGAGGTTCTGGCCTGGCACGTGGATGCAAAAATGGTGCGTCGAAAGACTACAGAAAGTGGTCGGAGGTTTGAAAGTGTGATTGATCATGTTTCTCCATTCAGATTCCAATTTCTCACAGGATTCCGTGAACATAAAATAAATTGCTGATTATTCAGATACAAAAGTAGATATATCATTCATTGTGGTATCATGTAAGAAAATGTATCCAAATCATGGATTCCAGTTATAGAGAGCACTTACCACCAGGTACCATAATTCAAGGATGAAGAAAATTATTGCTTGAGTTAAAATAAATAAGTTGAAATGAACTGAGTCCTTATGGAAGCTCACTCATCAGGATCAAAAAAGTAAAACAGTGCAAATTTTTGTGCTCAGTCCTACGTTTAACTTTGTTTCAAATTTGTTATTCAAATGGATCTTTTTGAACTGTTGTTTTACCCTATTCCTTTTTTTAAGAATTCCAGATAGATATGAACAACTCTGTAATATGATCTCAAGAACACTTGATAGGTGAATACCAGAGCCTGTTTGCTTGCCTTGTGGTTGTTGCAGTTTGAATATTTGATTCAAACCAAACAAAGTCAAAGCCAAAGTGACCTCTATCATGAGATTTCTTAGTGTCATGCTTTGAACTGAGTCTAAAAAATGACTCATATTGACCTGTGAATTCAAATTCAACATTTATCTCAGCTCTCTCAAGGATGTGCTTTTTCACTGGCAAGTATGACACCTAACTATAAGCAAACTAATCTTGTCAGAATGTCCAACCCACCAATTATGATATTTGAGAATGAAAAACGCTTAATTTGAGGCATAGTCAAGCCTTCCTTGTACCTTAGACTTTTTGCTATTAATTTGAATTGTTAACTATAGAATTCACATCTGGTTACCAAGCATTGCTATTCTAATTCTGATTCCTCAAGTATTTTTGGATCACCTTTTAATAAACTGGTTTTCAACTTGCTTGTCCTTTGCATTGTGTAACATTAACCAGGCTCTGCTTTTTTGCAGACATGAGTTAGCTTTCTTAATTTACCATGATAGTGACTACTGCAGTTCACTCTACAGTTTATCTTTTCACTGGCTACCCTTTCCATTTAAATCAATTTTTTTCAGCCAACAGCCTGTATTAATCTGACATCATTCATTATATTTTACTACTTATCATGTTTGTTTTGCAAGTACCAATTATAAAGTGCATCTATCATTTGCTGTAGGAATGCATCCCCTTAGGTTTTACCCTTTCTGTAAAAGCATATTATCTACTCCTTCAGATAAAAATGCTTTTCCTGTTGCAGAGTATCTTCAGTTAGTTAATTTCATAGGAATTTTCATCTTCATGCACAACCAATTACCACATTGGACTTGCACCAGTTTCCTTATTCAGGAAAAAGACTAAAGCTCAACCTTCTGCTTATCTCAAAATTTGTGTGACAGTAAACAAACAAAATAAATTAAAAAAAAATCTGATACAGCCCTGATCCCTTCAGGACTGGTCAAAGTTTTTTAATTATGAAACAATCAACTTATCAAGAGTGCAACTCTCATTACTGAGGACAATAATTTCAACACAATAGGCTACAGTGGCCAGAGCTAATACCAACAAAATCTTCATCCCTATTTGTCTTCAATTTTGAATGAGGAAGAATATTTGAATTATTTTTTTAGAGAATTTGGACCAATCAAGTGAAATTCATGCAGGTATTCTAATACCAAGGTCACTAGAATCCACCTCTCCTACAAGGAGATGTCCTCACAATTTCAAACAACTGTTTGAGGCATAACTGGTGGAATTTAAAATCTCTAAAATTTTACCCAAGCATTAAGTCAAAAATCTTTAGGATTGGTTAAATTCCATTTTAAAATTAATAAACTTGGGAATGTGGAAACCATATCAGGCTTTTGGGGCACATCCTTGTACTCTAGGATTTTATTTCAAATTCCATAAACAGGTCTTCTCAAAAGCCCTGATATTTTCAGTAATTGCCAAAATAAGGTAGTTTATGAACCCTCATTTCTCAAAGGAAGAGACCAGAAATTTTTTGAAACTTATCTTGAATTACTTGAGTATAAAAGTTCTTCTTTTATCATCAAAATTTGGGATAGGCTTGGAGTTAATCTTTTTTTTTGTTCACAGATCCAAAAATACCTTTTGATTCATAATTTGATCATGGATCAAAGTTGTTTTTTTTCTAATTAGATTTCTCAATTGTGTTCCCTAAAATATTGCATTCAGTAGAATGAAACAAATTTTTTGTTTGTATTTCAAAAATTCTCAGGGTGAATTGAAGCCTTTGGAATTGATAAATCCATGAATTTTTGACTCACAAAAAAAACTGAAATGGTTTGAATTTATATATATATAAATATATAATTACACCCCTGGTGGTTTTTTACCACCATTGCAAGTACTTACACTCCCCTGTTGAGAAATAGCTTGGGTTTTAGAATCCACCAGATATACTGGAAACAAGAGGATGTGTCCCATGCCTCAAGAATGCAATGTAAAGGAAAAATAAATCTACAAGATTTTGGTTTTTACATCTGTGTTTGGTTTTGGACAATATTGGGTATGTGCCTTTGCAATATGATGCTTTGCCGTATGTCTTCAAGCAAAAAACAAAAATTGTGGCTGATTATTATCCATATTGACAATAGCATGGTTAATGTTTTGAATAAAGAATTATTTCACAATTTGGAATTGGATTTGAAGGATAAAATTTAAATCAAGTGTTTATGAGAGCTGTGCTCAATAATTGTTTGGAAATTACCAGAAATCACAGATGCTTTGTTATGAGTTAAATTTTATTGATAGCAGAATATGAGATCCCTTAAATGGCTCCAATTTAACCTAGTTGCCCCTAACTTTAAAATTCAACCCAGATTTGGAGATAAAGGCAACCATTTCTTAAAAGGATAGCTACCTAATTATTTGGTCACTGAGATATATTGCTGTTGGTTCCAGGCCACAAATTTCTTTTGAAGAAAGCCTGCTGGCATTTTTTAAATCCAATCCATAAATTAAATATGGAAAACACAAGAATTCTGTAACATTTCCTATTCTAACTTGCCAAAAGTGCAAAACTCTTGCTAGAACTCTTCCCCTGAAATGACAGCAAGTCCTTGAAGACCTACAGCTTTTTTTATTTTTTTTTTTTTGGGAGGGGTGAGGGGCATTTGAAGAGAATTTTTGAAGTGCTTTCACAGATCCTGGAAATTTTCATGCACTGACATACACCATGAATTTGCATACAACAAAATATGGTTGCAGCTTCTAAATGCTGTGCAGATTATATGGTTATTAGGGTGGCAAAAAGGCAGAAACTTTGGGTAAGGCAGTTAATTGAGAATATTCTTTTCTCAACCTATATTTTACACAATTTACTCAATAATCAGGCATGAATCAAATTCCATACAGTTATGTTTCAATAAGTGAACAAAGCATATAAATATTGATTTCACTATTGACAATGATTCAATTTTTAATTAAAAAATTCAGATCAGCTGGGCACATAAAATTTCTCACTTGATGGAAATTATGACAAACACACTGCACCAGATTCTTTCCTAAAGATGAGATATACCAAGCTAAAATCAATCTAGTTTTTTTTCCTTTTTTTTTTCTCATTTTCTATTCCTTTCTATTTTCTCTCAATTTTCCTTTTTAACTTCACTCTTTATTTTCATTGATTCCTTTGCCTCACTAGATTGGTAGTTCTGATTTTAATTTTTTTGTAATCTCAATGGTAGGGTTTTTGGAGTGAGTTTTGTAAACTAAGTAGAATACACACTGTAACCTCAATAGGTTAAACATGATGATACTCAAAACCAAAATAAATACTATAAGAGAGTACAAATATTTTTCATAGTATTATAAACAAAATTGATCTGAGGAAAATATCACATAAGGCCATTAATTGATGTGTTATTTCTTTTTTTCAGAAAAAAAAAAGTGAAAAATTACCTTAAAGCACCACTATATGAATTGAGATATGAACTTTTTCCAATTATCTACTTGCAGGAACTGAAAGCAAAGAAGACCATATTTATAATAATAATGAATCACCAAACCAGTGTTCTCTGAAGTTGATGAGGGAATTTAGTATTTGGACCATTTTATTATGCACACAAGTCAACAAACCTTTGTTACATTATGAGGGTTGACTGCTTCATTCTTTTTACCACTATTCAGAATACAAAATTTAAACATAAAATACTGGAAAATACTACTAAAAACATGAATAAAAGTACACATATGCATAAATCTCTAGAGAATTCTTTTAGATAGATTCAATATATTGTCATTTTGAACCTCATTTATAAGGAACCAGGGGATTTTGATAATATTCAGTTTCACCCAAAAGAAATACAAAAATTTTATGTACCTGTGCTACCTGCCCCATTCTAACCTTTAATCCTGAATTGAAAAAAACTATTTTATTGTTTTACAAATTATTATTTGTTCCTTGAAATTTGGATTAAATATTTATTATGACAAATGAGCCAATATTTTTTACTATCAAAACCTCACTATAAGGGGAAAATATATAAGCTCCTCTTGGGCTTTCTATGCATTGAATATTTGGATGAATTCTCACTAAAATTAGGGCATATCAGAGTTTACCAAAAACGCCATTTTTTAATTGCAGCTTTCAACCCAAATCCTTCATTTCAAACCCACCATTAAAAATCAAAAAAACCACTTATTTCACATCAGATGTGTCAGAGTTACCTGAAAATAAACAGTTTTTTTCAAATAAAGTATTTAAAGGCTTTCACCACACCAAACCACCATTCCACATCATCACCCCTGGTTTCAACCTCCAACCTCATTGGAAAAAATTCAACCTCCAAACTCATTCAAAAAATTTGATTCATCACTCTCATCTGTTCATTGCTATACTCATTGCTTCATCACTCTGATTGCTTCATCACTCACATCACTTTATCACTTTCATCAAATCCTAAATCTCATTGCTTTATTGATCTTGTAACTTCATCACTCTCCTCTCTTCATTTCTATCCTCATTGCTCCATTGCTCTCATCACTTTATTGCTTTCATCACATTCTAACTCTCATTGCTTTCTTGCTCTTGTCACTTCATCACTCTCATCTCTTCATTTTTATCCTTGTTGCTTCATTGCTCTCATCACTTAATAAATTTCATCAAATCCTAAATCTCATTGCTTTATTGCCCTTGTCACTTCATCACTCTCATCTCTTCATTGCTATCCTCATTGCTTCATTGCTCTCATCACTTTGTTGCTTTCATCAAATCCTAACCATCATTGATTTATTGCGCTTGTCACCTTATTTCTTTCATCACGTCCTAACTCTCATTGCTTTATTGCTCTTTTCACTTAATCACTCTCATCTTTTCATTTCTGTACTCCTTTCTTCATCACTCTCATAACTTTATTGCTTTCATCACATCCTAACTCTCATTCACTTATTGCTCTCATTGCTTCATCCCTTCATCCCTCTTACTGTTTTCAAATGGCCTCTCAGCAAACCTCCCCCTGCAAGTCCATGAAATGAAGAATAAAACAAAATATAGGCTGGATCTTTCATCAAAACAGATGCAGAAGCAATTCAAGAACTATTGAGCCAAGTAAAAAAAGGCCCACTTAATGTCAATCTGCATTGGCTTTGGTATCAACAACTCATATAAAACCAAGAGAATCAACTTGGTGGTTGATAAGTTGGACTCAATTTGTCTTTTTTATATTCAAATGTATGAAATATTTGGAAAGAAGGCCAACATTTCCCCTTTAGCAAATGCTTACCAGCCCTATTCTTGCCATGTCTCTGTATTTTTGTCAAATTATTTCCTCCCATGCTTTTCCCTCCCATCCAAATACTTCAATTGGGGTGAGGATCAAGAAGGGATTCAATTCTTGTATAGCATTTTGAAGATTGCAAGGCCTATTCTTTCCATGTCCCTTTATTTTTGTCAAATAATCTCATCCCATCTAGTTCCCTCCCATCTGAATACTTTAATTGGGGTGAGGATGAAGAAGGGATTCAACTCTTGTATAGCATTTTGAGGGTCATGGGAGAAGAATTGGGGTTGCATAAAAATGAAGGATGTGGAAATAACAAAGGGTCAAATGAGGGGTTGCATTGAATAGCTTCAAAAAAAAATTGCAAATCATTTGCAGACAACCTATAATCAAACCCAAACAAAAAAAACATCATTAGTCACCTTATCATCAAGGTGGATGATCCACAAATTTTAAAAACAAAAAATAAAAAAAATATACCCATTGATGATCCCAACCATAAAAAAAAAGAAAAAAAAAACATGGTCAGGAATGTGATGATCATTGGTGACCCATGATGTGATGAAAATCAAAAAATAAAAAAAAAAATTAGTGTTGAACCAAAAGCCAAAAAATAAACAATGGCATGAGTGACACACACAACATACCACACAATCCAACCAAAAAAAAAAAGAAAAGAAAAGACTTACTTGAAACCAAAAGCAACCCCTAAAGAAAAAAAATAATATCAGTCTCAGGAAAAGGGAGGAGAGGAGGGGGGGAACTCACTGCAATCAATTGCGGGTGGTGGCAGTGGAGGAGGAGGAGGGCCACTCACCGCAATTGCAGGGGGTGGAAGAGGAGGGGAACTCACCGCAATTGCAGGGAGAAGAAGAGGAGGAGGAGCGGGGGCACTCACTGCAATCAATCAATTGCGGGCCGCAACAGAGGATGAGGAGGAGAAGGTGGTGGATGGATGATAATTTTGGGTTTGATGTTTGAAATCTTCCATTTCCATGAAAAAATTGGTTTTGAAGTATCCCAGTTAGGGGGTGTGTATATTTCAGAAACCCGCCATTGAAAATGGCGGATTTGCTAACTCTGATATGCCCTATTGTTCCACTAAACCCGCCACTTCATGAAATATCTCTGGAATCCATATGAAATGTAACTCCCCATACAGTGCTGAGTTTGAAAAAATATCTGAAGCAATTCAATCTCAAAAGAACCCTCTCACAAATTAATATGTTGCATTTAAACATATAAATAATGATTAATTTTAAGATAAATAAGAAAAAAGATGGATGAAGATGGAAAAAATTTGAATGATCTGTCTCAAACCCTGAACCTGAAATTCCAACCCTCATTTGAAAAAAAGAAACAATCAATTCATTTGAAGCTTTTTTTTAGAAAGAAAGGCTCCATAAAAATTATTTCAATTAATTATCAATTAGTTTATCTATTCCTCTGCGCAAGATAATTCAGTTTTGGAGGGCTATTCTACTCTAAAAGAAAATTTTGGAATGGTCTATTACTCCTAAATTATGTTCCAGTGAGCTTGAGTTATGAATTTTCCAAATATGAAAGCAAAACCCAAAAAGAGAAGAATAAGGTCAAGGCTTCCTTAAAATTCATTAAGGGAAATCTTGAAGCTTTAAATTAGAAAATTTCATTGCATTCAGAATTCACCCAAAACCAAAAAAATAACTCAAAGAAATATGTAACACATTGGAAAGCAGGATTGAAAAAAAAAATTTCACTATCTATCTCTATAAAAGTATTGTGCTTTGCACCCTTTGAAGAAAATTTCATTTTTAGATTCAGGTGCATGCAAACTGTTCATTTACCAACAATGAGAATGCATGCTATTTATAATCTATTTCATTTTCCCTGGGAATATAAAATAGGAAAATCTCATTCATCCCTCAACTTAGGTGTATCATAGAATACTTTTACTATATTCCAAAAAAATGCCCTGGGACTAATCCCTTTGAAATTTCCTGCAACAATATTCTATCTAGTTCCTCTCTTACCCACTCATCCAACCACAATTACCAATACAAGAGAGCCAATTTTTACTAACCTCATTATTGTCAAAAACCTTCCAACAGAGAATAAAACTGCATTAATGATAGAAATGAGTGGGCCTGGGATGATCAAAAATATTTCAATCCATCAGTCTGGAGCTTTGATTAAGTTCATTGGTACCTTGACCCCAAATAAGAAGGAAAAGCTGTCAGAAAACATCAAAAAATCAATAAAAATAAATTTTAAAAGGGACCAGGATATAATTATGCATTCCAATTTAGTATATCCATGGCTTTCTTCAAATAAAGGCGTGATTTTACAAGTTTTTTTTTGCAGAATTCAAGCCTCCTTTGAAAAAATGCCTGAATATAGCAAGTTTTCAACTTATTTTTTCCAATATAAAACAAGGTATTCATATTGAAATTTGAGGATTGGCACACATTTTTAAGGTTTGAAGAGGCTCCTAGGGTGGGAAAAAAGCCTATTGAGGGAATTTAGAGGATTTTCAAGGTTCAAGGGGCTTCCTGGAGTGGAGAAACATGAACTTTAAGGTTACAAGAAGCACTGTGGGTGGGAAAACAAGCATTTTTAGGAGTGTTTGGGTATATTGAGGCCTTTAAACATTATTTGAGGCTTTGGGGCCTAGAATAATTCTTGCAGACCACCTGTGGGGTCTGGGAAGCAATTTCTTGGAGAATTGCATTACAGAAATCAATTTAAATAATTTAAAATGTAAAAATAAAATAAGTATAATTTTTAGTAAATAATTCAAATGTGAGCTAAAAATCAATTTTAAGAAAAATAAGAAGAATGATGAAAATTCAATTTATTTTCACAAAATCCAATACTACCAGTGGGGTGTAAATAAATCTGTAACCAAAATAAAACAATCATACAACTCATGCCTTACAAGCCTATTAGGGTGTATCAGAGTTAGCAAAAGTGCCCTCTTTCTACTAAAAAGTTTCAGAGAAAACCACAAGTGTAAAAATGCCATTATAAATTGAAAAAAAAACATTCATTTCACATAAAATTTTTTAGATTTACCACAAAATAAATTAGTTTCTTCAAATAAATTATATGAAGTTAAATGCAAAATCCAACACAGATTTGAAAACAGCATCCCCCCATCCTTTGAACTTTTTTTCAATCTTCAAAATCATCAGATATCCCATCCCTCTTTTATTCATATTGCCATTGCTACTTCCCCGTACCAACCTTTTCAATATATAAATCACTCTTCATATTATGACTGAGACTCCCCCTATCCAATCTTTTAAGAATAATCAATTCATTGCAATAATAAGTTTATTTCATTTGCAATCAACACCCAATCTCACTTAAAATTTACAAACGGCCCCTCACCAAACCTACCCTTGAAAATATTCCAAGAGAAACTTCCAAAGGAACTCAAAAGTAAAAGATTTGACTACACTCAACCCTCCTCCCCCATCTGCATCAAAATTTTCTTCTCAAATAAAGAAAGCTGATTATCTGATCCTTTTTAAATTTCTCAAAGCTCCTGCAAAACCCAATTCCTGTTTTGGGTCAGAAAAAAAAATTTGGAGAACCTCAATATTTTAGGGTAAATGGTAATCTTCTGATGGCCCATGAGCTCAAGAAGAAAAAAAAGTTAGGCATGATCTATCATAAAAAAAAAGAGTGAGTTATTTGAAAAATATTGGTACAAGTATGAAAAATCCCTCTTAATGAAAATATTAACTGGATCTGATCTTTCTGTTGACAATAAAGGCAAAGTTATCAACTAAATGTTTGATAAAATGTACCCCATCTTTTATTTTTATTTTAAAAGGGTTTAAATCTTTGGAAAGAAGGCTAAAATAACACCTCCGGTTGATTTTGATGACCAAAGGTCTCAATCTGTCTCATGGGAACCCCATTTACTTAAGTAAAATCTAAATGGCTTTGACCACAAATGGGAGAAATATTATTTCAAGAGAAATCCCAAGTGCGGAAAGGCTAACTGAAAACTCAACTGCAAAGTCCAAATTATAATTTAAAATTATCAGGAAAAGTTCAACACAAGTTTTTTAATAAAGGAAAAACCAAGAAAGAGCTTTATTTGAACACTCAATCTCAGCAGAAGATGAAAGAATTTATGAAATCAACTAACTGAGGAAACAATCTACAGGTTTACTACATGTTACTTCTAAGTTAATCTACATCAGTGGGTGGATGAATAGATAATATCTGATGGAAAGCTGTCTACATCTATGAGAGAAATGAAACAATGAATGAGAAAAACAGAATAATGAAGCAGACTGAGATATTGTCATAGATGAAAGCACTTATAAAACAAAGGAATTTTGCTCATTGATACATGAAACATTGAGAGGAAAAATGAATAAGGTAATTGAAAGGGTATAAAAAAGGTATGCAAATGAAAAATAATGGCTGTGTGGCTAGTGGGTCTTAGCCATTAGTGAATAATAAAACTAAATGATTCAGGAACTATGAATTGTGCAAGCCAAGAGCATCAATTTACCTGATAAGATTTGCTAAGTTCCTGGAACAGTTTGAATCCAAGAATGGAAGGTGTGAGGATTCTGATTCAGGAAATGAGGTTGATTGGATTGTCAAGTTTTTTTAGATGTTACTGCAAGGTTTGCAAGCACAAACTTAGTTTCCAAAGGTTATTCCAGAGATATTAAGAAGAATGAACTTTTGTTGTCACACTTTTTGTAGACTGAGGTAGATGGTAATGAGGAATGGATAAATAAATCAATGATGTTGGAAAATAAACCTTGACCTGGAGTGTTACAGAATCCATTGATGCTGAAGATATGTTATCCAATTCTCAGGAAATTGATGGGGATAATGAGTTATCCTTTATTGAGGAACTAATCTTTTTTATGAAACTCTTACAGTGGCCAGAGACTGGAGCCAAAGAAGATATTCCAAAAAGAAAAGGTCTAATGGTTTACACATCCTCCTAAATTATTCATTCCAATTTATCCTTGGATCTAAAACTTGTCTCTTTGGATTTTTGTGGTGAAAAATGATTTGAAATACCAACTATCTGCAAAATTCCTGATCCATTCCAGGAATTATCTTATCCTATTTATTTCTTTTTCTTCTTCTCTGCTCTAAATTGATGCAATATTCACCTCAAAAGCTCTGAAACCTTGTTCTTGACGGCTTTTTATTGTTAAAACTCCTTTCAAGGCTTAATTAGCTTCTGCAATAACACACATGCACACCAATGCAAGAAGATAGGATAAAACTTAGATTATGATGATATGACTCAATGCGCCTGCTACCTATGTAAAACCCTCCTGGCCTTATATACACACACTACCTCCCAAGAACACTTATAAGTAAAGTAAATAAAGAAAAATCTCTTCAAATTTATCCTCTGCAATTGATTACAATCAATCCCTATTATGGTCTTCCTATCCCCAATACATCTGCATATACTATTCAGGAAATTGCTTGTTATCTCTAATGGTTTACTAAACAATCCACCTCAAAATTCATTCTTGGTTTATACCCTTCAATTTTATGCACACCAGCTCCCTCAGCTTTCCTCAATCTGCCATCCAAGCAAACATCTGCCCAATAATGGATCTATTCCATACCTCATAGTCAGTATTTTGTTGATTATTCCCTTGTATAATTTCATGCTCACTCCATATCTGGTAGCTCTGATTTTAGATATTGATATCTCTCCTTCTCAGTATTTATAGCTTCAATTTTCAATATTGATAGCTTCATTCTTCAATATTGATGGCCCCAATTTTCAATATTGATAGCTCCGCTTTCAATATCCATCAATCTGGTTTAATATACCCATAAATTATACCTTATCTGCATTTAGTGTTTCAATCTTCACCTTCTTCTTTTCCCAAAATTAGCTCTTCACTATTTTCAAGGTTGAAGAATGTTATTACAGAAATCCTATAATTTTTTACTTATGAATAGCTTTTTTTTCATCTTTGCACCTGGGGATTACTACAAACTAATCCCCAAAAGCTAATTAATTTGCCCTCTGCATCCTTTGACAGCTTTTGATTGACTGTTGAACCAATTTCCATAAATATCCACAACATTTCTTTTTCAAAGCATGGGAAAATTTATGTACAATACTATAAAGCTGAACGTGGATGAATTTAAAATGCTGCTCCTCCCCAACCAGCAAAATGTATGTTTTTGTCAACAGCAATTAATTTTTTGCATTAAAAGTGCTAGTGGATAATAAGTGATTTACTTTGAGAATATTCATAATTTTATACCCAACCAAAACCTTAAGAAAAACTCAAACTGGAGATTGATAAAGAAAAGAAAAGAGGTGCACAAAGGGCAAAAGAAAAAAAATCTTGATGCTTAGTTAAATTTGAAAAAGACTGGTTGGAATTTGGGAAACAAGCAGAAGGAGAAAAATCAAATGGTAGCTCAAAAAAGGGAAAAGGTTTCCTTATATGTTGAATTTGTTGATATTGGTAGAACTGAGGAGGAAATTGATAGAATTTCTCAAATGATTGGATTTTATGGATGAATTTCTTGGTCCCATTGAAAAAATGAAGAAAAAAAATTATCTCTGTTTGAATTTTTTTTGACAGAATTTCAAAACCTCCAATAAAAATTATTTTTTATCAACCTATATTTTCCTAGAGTATATATCCCCACTAGATAATTAATGGCTGGTTTACTGGTACTTCAATTGACTTTCAGGCAAATATCCATTCTAGTATGAGTGAAGACTCAACAGAAGGAATAGTAAGTTGCTTGTACTTGTTAGCTGCCAAGAGAATTTTGAAAATACCTTTTTTCTTGAATTTGATTCCAAACATCAAGTCAGGCAAAACAAATTTAAATTGAGAGACTTCATGTTTTTCCAAGTTTTCAAGAATTTGTCCATTTTAATTTTTTGTTAGAACCGCTAGGAGAAATTTTTAAAGAATAATTGAGGAGAGGAATTATTTGATCTTGTATCCTAATGCTTCATTTCAAGAATTGCACTTTATACGTTTGGATGAGCAGACTCCAAATCTGTTCCAAGTCTCAACTCAACTTTCTAAAATGTTTTTAATCAGATTTCCACCTTTCTTCATCAATCTACTTCATTCTATCATTGTTATATATTCCCATAATTGCCACGGCCTCTTGCCTCAACTGAATTACCTCAACTTGTCTCAGCCAAATCATTTCAAATCAGCCAAAATTGATACCATCTGGAAGGAACTCAATGCCAATAAACAATAATTCAATAATATTTGAGACCATTAACACAGCTGACTGAATTTTTTCACAGAAAAATCCTCACTCTTTTCAGAAGGTATCAAGGTTTCTTTGATAGCATGGAAGAACAAACTCATCTTGTAAATTATTCCCCAAATCATTCATTGAGGAATCAGCCTGAAACTATCTTAAAGTGATCTATGTTTTCTTGTTATCATTCAAAGAAGTCCAACCAGTGAAGTTCTGAATAGACCATCAATCTAAATTGTCTCTGTTGTTCAATTTTCTCCAGTTTCATCATACTAGTTCTATCTCTTATCAACTCAAACTTAATTTTTGATTGAATTCTAATCAATTATTCTGAAATAAAATTTTGTTTCTGGTTTCAGCACAATATATTTTTACAAAATAAGTGTGAATAAATATAACTGTGGTCAATATGGGAAGTGTTACAGAGCCCGCCTGAATTCCATGAATTCAAGTTGAAAAATCAAAAGGATTATGTTTGGTTCCAAATTCCAAGCAGGTAAAGGAGGTCATTTAATTTTCCCCCATTATTTTTTTGTTGAATTCAAACAATATACTGGCCTATTTTTGAAAAATCAAACCTAAAACTTGGGCCACCTGGTCTTATTTTACATTTACATACTTCAATTATCAAAGAGAAGATTGGAATTCACTTTTTTGAAATATAAACAAAACAATTTAAAAGAGTGCATTTATTTTTGCCATCCTGTTACCCACATGCTTCCATTCCATATTACTGAAGGGACAACAGGCTTGAGAGACTTTTGGGATTGATGGAGAGTAGAATTTTACAAATTTAATGTCTTTGTTCTCTTTCTCAGTTATTTTACCCAAAGCAACCAATTCAATGATGGCTAAATTTTATACTTCATTGGAATTATACAGAAGAACCACCTTTCCATAGCTGAAATGTTAAAAATTCTTTGAAAGAGATTTAGCTTGTTGTAGCTCTTCATTGGTTGAATTCTAGGGACACTGCTTATTTTCATTATGGATAGCAGGGTACAGATGAAGGGTTTTTAGATATTGGGTGGACCAGGTGATTTTCTTTCCAGGTTATAAGCCATTTCTACTAATTTTAAGCACAAATTCAGAGAACCTATTTTTTTCCCTCTTCCTCCTTGTTTGGAATGAATTTTCTTTTTCTTATTAATTTTCAACTGATTGCAAGCCATTATTAAATAAGTCCCCCCAATATTTAAGTGGCTGAATCAAAAATTTAAATTAAAAAATTATCTTTATTGATCCCAAAAAATTCAAACAATAATTCATCAAAAAGGAGGGTTGTCAGAGCATAAAAGATGAAAACAAAGCAGTCATTTTATGATGACCACCATATGAAACAAGGATGACAGAAACAAAAAAAGGTTGTTTTGGATGATGTATGCCAGATAAAGAGACAGAGTATGGGTTAGACTGGTGGAAAAATTGAGAAAAGGTCTTTCAGCCTGATTAGATCCCAAATCTGAATTTCTGATTGGTGATGTGGGCCTAGGCCTAATTCCAATTGAGCTGGCCAATTCATGCATTGTCAGCTTAAATTTGGCCATTTCCTCAAAAATTGGGTTGGATAATTTCACTGGTTTGATGAGGGATGAAAGATTGATTTGTTTCAAGAAAGAATTGGATCTAGATGAATGTCTGGAATGAGTCCCAGCCTATTTACTTTTCTCTCCTGTAGGTTCCATATCAATTTTGAAGTTTCTAGAGGGGTGGATGAGATCTGCGGACAAATTTTATTGGGGCTTTTGACCAGGGGTGAAGCAAGTGGTAGTTTGTTGCTGTGAGCCATTTAGAATTTTGAGCTGGTTAAATGATGATTCAAGAATGGATAAATTGATAATTATATGGAATCCATGAACAAGAATTGAGCCTTCCAGGGCCTACAATGAAAAGCATCAAAGTATGTGAATTTAAAAAAAGTTTTAAGGAGTTGGGCGTCTTTGGTAAATGGAAGCTATGATTTGAGATTGGTTGAAACATTCTCAATTGAAATTATCAAAGTAGGATTCACTGATTATACTCTGAAATCAGACCTTTCAGAGGATTGTTTCAGTCCATAGTCCCAAGATGGAGATGCCAAGGTCACCCAAATAATCTGTCTCTGATCCCAATGGCATGATAGTTTAGTCTTGTCAAGAGAGCTCAAGTGGATTCAAAGGATTTTTTCTGTTTTGAATCATGAATATCTCAAAGAATTGAGGCATAAATTTCAAAGTTATGGAAAGCTCAAACTCAACTAATTCCATTCATCATCCAATAAAATTATTTTATTGAGACCTGAGCAGGGAACATGCAGTGAAGAGGGGTTATTTGGATGCAAGGATTATTAATTATGAGGATTTGAGTGAAGTGTATGGTTAACCAATTTTTCTAATAGTCCCAGAGCTATTTTGAACCTTTTCACACAATTCTTTATAGCCCAATTGCCTTAAGGTTTGGGTAGATTTTTGAGCCATCAATGAAGTCTTAGGTGAACTCAAGCTGGGGTAACACACATTAAAATGGATGATAATTTTCAACTTGATTGAAGGATGAGCATAGGGATGAGTCCAGAAGTAATTCCCAGACATAATTACCATTATACACAGCATATTTGCTTATAGGAGGATTGATTGGAAATGATTGGAGAAAGGGATGAAGGGTGAAGGTGAACCTTCTATAGACCAGTATCCAAGATTCTTTTGAGGTTTCATCCTCTTGTAATCAACTTATTTTATGAGATGAGTGATAAAAATAGATTTATTTTGACTGGGGCTGGGGCCACTGGTTTTTTTTTGGGGGGGGGGGTTATAATATTTGCCAAGGTGAGCTGGTGGTTCTTTTGCCCAATTCAAAGTTGGGTAGGGTCCCAATAGTAAACCTGTAAAAGTTTGGTGTTTGAGACTGCAAGAAGGGTAGATGGATGGATGGTCTTAGTAATTCAATCAATTTGTGATGAGGTAGATAGTTGGGACTACATGTTGAGTGATAATTTTGATGGTCTGATTTTCAAAAAAGTAAGATTGAGAGCTGAATATATTTAATCTGATGGATGATGTGTTGGAGAGTTTTTTATTACTACAAGTCCTCCATATTTTTTATTTATGGGATGATTCCTTGCCAAATAAAGCTTTCAATCATAGGTCTTACAACCCCACAGACTTTACTGAGTGCAGTATTAGAGGGTAAAAAGAGGTAATTCATGTTATTTGAATTTGGTTTTTATTTAAAGTGGGAACCTGAAAGTTGAGTTTATGGAGGATTTAGGATGAAGAAGAGAAAGGGAAGGGTAGATGGAGGGCTTTTAGGAGAGAATCATCAACAGTAATATGATATTTTTGGATGAGTTTGCAAGTTCCAAAAACAAAAATTATTCAAAATATTCAAGACTTTATTATTGGGGTTGGGCTTTACCAAGAGGAATGCTTTTGTGTTTATGTTTGAGCTGGTGATTATTTGGGAACTTTCCTTTGTTTGAGAGGCTTGTAAAATGTTAAAAGTGTGGTCCTTGGATAAGACATGATTCAAAGTATGGAGAAAGAGAGTGAGTGGACAAATGTTGGTGTTGGGGATCAAATGGATGATAAGATCAATCCAATTCTTGGATTGATTCATGCTTTGAGTTTATTGCCATAAATAGGGCAGAGGGGGAGTTGAAAGTTAAGTGAGAGGAGGGTCTTACCTTGAGTTTAAGGGAGGAGGTGTTGTTGATGGTTGGTGGTGGTTGGTGATGATTTGGAAGGAGGTAGATTCAAATGAGTTGGAGGGAGGAGGTGATGATAGTTGGTGGTGACATGGAGAAGGGTTACGGTGGGTGGGGGTTGACTGGTGGCCAATTCCAACAAAATAAATAAATAAATGAAATAGGTGTAGGATTTCTGGGTAAACATACATCCTAAACTGATTCCAAAAAAAAAAACTGGTGAAATTTAATTTTTTCCCTGTTTGAACACAGAAAATCATGATTAAAATTGAGAAAGATTTAGATGTAGAATACAATCTATAATTGCAAGAGGTGAATAATGAGACAATACTGGAATGGCTTGAGGAGGATCAGGGATTTCATCTTTAAAAATTTCATCCCATTAATATTTGATGCTGGCCAGTTAGTTATGGATAATAACAGAGCAGAAGATCTATTTGATAGTTATATTCATTTCTTTGGAGCTTTGGATCTTTTTTTGAATCCATCTTAAGATTTCCAATCTTCCCTTAACACTCTTATGAAATAATAAATACAAACTCATCATTGAGCAAGATGATAGTTTAAATTGGTTTTTCCTTGATCATTGGAAGAAAATTTCTTGTCTTCTGGAACAAAGTGTTTTCCACTGGAGGAATATGAATCTTTCAGAAGTTAGTGATCTTGATCAAATTAGCTTTGTGATTCTTGTGAAATATGCATCCAATAGAAAGCAAATGAATTGTGATAGGAAACTATAGGGCCCAAATCAACATAAATAAACTTTTTTTTTATCAAAAAGGGTGATTATCAATTCACAACCCCCAGTTGTTTGGGAGTTGTGTAGGGTCCTACACAGCTCATTTTACCCATGGGGGCCCATACAAAACTCCGCACAACCCCGGGGGCCAGTCGCAATAAGGTGACTGGCGGTGGGGGGGATTTCATCACCCTCCCACCAGCCATGAACAACTAGGCTGTTTGCAGCAAGGTGACAAGCGGTGGTGGAGACCTGATCACCTCCCCACCATTGAGGGGCGCTCTACCCCCCTCCCACCCCCTTCACTGAGGGGCAGGATCAAATCAAGGGGCACTCTCCCCCCCCCTTTACCAAGGGGAAGGAGCAACATGGCTGAGGGGATCTGAGCACCCCCCAGCCCATCTTACAATAGCTATGCCCCAGGGGCATCAACCCACAGGGCCCTGGTAGGGGGATTTGACTGCCCCCTCCAGGGAATTGACAGAAAGAGGGAGGGGCATGTCCACTGGTTACACCCCCCCCCCCCCTAGTTGTGTGTGGTGCCACATGACTACAAAATGTTGTTTGGAAGGCTAAAAAACTGGGGGGGGCCTTGTAGAGTCCACAAGACTCAATCAAGTTGTGTAGAGGCCACACAACTCAATTGTGGTCATGCAGTGTGCCACACAACCCATTTGATTCATTTACAATGGTTGGACAAAAATTGTGGCACTGATTTCTAAAGGGCCCACACCAACCAACTCTGTATTGACCAGGGATCTTTGCGCAAATTTGGTCATCAAAGACCTTCAAAATCCACCTCTTGACCACATCAATTGATTTGCTACCAATCACCCTTCACTTCTTTTGACTTCTCTCCCTCTATCCATCAATGTGATGACATTTGTAAGTTGTTTTCTCCTCTCTTCCTTTTTTCAATATTATTCTAACTTTTTATGTTTTTATTTTTATTATTTCTTTTGGTATTGAATTGACAGTTAAAAAAAAGAACTTACCTGATGATGTGAAGGCAAGAGTTGTTGGTATGTACAAAGGAGGCACATTGGGAAATGCCATTGCCGTCAAACTGGGGATTCCAAGATTGACTGTCAACATCCTCAATTGGTTCAAGAAAAGAGGAACCATCAAATCAAAAAAAAGACCCAGAATACCTTGAAAATTGAAAATTTGTGACCTTTGGGAGCTGGGGCGTGTAATCAAGCATTTGCCAAAGATGAAGGCCTCCAAACTCAGCAACCTGATCATGAAGGATGTCTCAAACTGGACAATCCAAAGACAAGCCCATGAGAAGGGGTATTTTTTGAGGGTGGCTTCCAAGAAGCCATTCATTAATGAAGATCAAAGAAGAAGAAGAATCACCTTTGCTTGCAAACACCAAGAATAGACTGTTGAAGATTTGATGAAGGTGATCTGGAACAACAAATCCAGCTTTGAAATTGGAAAAATCTTGCAGCAAGAAATGGTCTGGCAAACCCCTCAAGAGAAATTCAAACCCGACTGTCTTGCTCCCACATTAAAGAGTTGGAGATCATTGATCATTATCTGGGGTACTTTCATTGGTGAAAGCACCTCCCCGCTTGTCATCATTCCACCAAAACAAAGAACTGCCAAGGATTTTATCAACATTGTTTATGAAGGTGCTCTTGGCCCCTGGATCAGCAACCTTAATTGATCTGATTTTTTTTTTGATGAAAGATGGGGCCCCAGTCCATAAGGCCTGAATAAGTGAAGACTGGCAACACTCCAAAGGGATCAAAAAAATACTTTTGCCAGCTCATTCCCCAGACCTCAATCTAATCAAAAACTTGTGGAAAATTTCAAAACACAATATCCAACAACTTTACCAACCAAAGTCAATCCCAGAGATTTAAAGGGCCCTCCAAAGTGCCTGGGATGGCTTTCCCTGTCCAAACCTCAATAATCTCATTGACTCCATGCCTGATTGCAAAAAAGCTGTCATCAAGGCCAATAGAGGTTCTACCCAATGGTAGATTCAATTATTTTTGTTTCTTTTTATTTTTTTCTTATTCCTTATCATCTTATCTCTATCTTACTCAACTACCATCAATTTTTGATAGTACAATATTTTGTATATTTTTTTCAATTTATGCTTGATTAACAAGCAAATTATGCTGTATTTTCATGTCTTAGTTTTATTTTATTTCTAATTTTTCAAAAAAAAATCAACCCATTGTAACTAAAATTAACATGCTCAGCTAGTAAAATAAAAAAATTTACAACAATGTTTTGTGTTTTTTTTTTGGAGAAAACAAAAATAAAAAAAAAGGCAAAAAAAGGTGGGCAGAAATTGGGGGTTCAGTCCCACAATCCTTGTCCACCCACCGTACATGGCTCAAATGGGTTGTGAATTTATCATTAACCTATCAAAAACTATTTGAAAAGAAACAGTGTATATAATTGAACAAAGGAAGACTGGTTTTCCAGTTTCTCATAAAAAATTGCAGAATGAAAGAATGGATGCCTTTTCTTCCAATAAAAATTGTGGTTTCCATCAAGATTTGTTTTTTGACTCAAGGGGATGGTGGTTCTATCAAAAAGTGCAATAAAACCAGGCAATATTTCAGTCTCCAAGACCAGAGATATATCTTTCTTCTCTTTCTTGGTTGAACAGAAAAGGACTGGTCAAAAAAACCCTAGGATAAAAATTTTTATTTTGAAAAAGATTTCCTAAATTCTTATAAACAATTCTGCTTTTTTATTTTTCTTTGTCCTATGTTATCCTGATTTTTTTGTATGTTATCTTAATTTCTTCCCAGGTTTCTCCCCCCCGCCTGAATTTTTTAAAATGTGGCCAGTATTCAAAATTGACTTAATGAATTTTTATTTCACTTTTCCTAAGTCTTAAAGTATTTTTTATACATTTTGATTTAGGCAGAAATGTTTTCAACAGAAGATATCCTTAGGGAAAATTACAAAAAATTCACATTTGGAAGGAATACATTTTACAGCTTTCAAATTGAAATGAAGATCAAGAAACCTGGCTTCTTTTTTTAATAATGAAAAGGGGGAAAAATATCCAAAAAAAAAAAGCAAAAAGAGAAGAATAACAAAAATCAAATGGCTTTGAGATAGCTATCAGGATCTTTCATAATTGTCCAGTCATTGGTTGCATGTCCCCAAATCCTTTATAAACAATTTGAAAATGTATAAAAAACATTTTTGATCAAAATCAGTTGAAATTTTATCTTTGATAGCGCCACAGATTTCTTTGGCAAGAAAATCAAAAAGGGTGATGATAAATTCAAGGCTCAAATGAGCCTTGTTCACAATTTATTTGAGCCAGGTGGCATGGCTACACAGCTACATTTGAGCCGTGTAGAGCTCCACACAGCTTGAGTGTGGTTGGGCTGTACTCCACGCGGCCCGGGACTGCCATGTGATGTCCGCAAAACTACATATGAGCCGTGTAGAGCCCCACACCGCTCAAATTTAGTCTTTTTGCCATGCAAAACGGCAACATGACTACATTCAAGCCTCATGGGGCTCCACACTGCTTGAATGCAGTTGTGTAGCTGTGTGGCATGACTACAAGTCTGGTGGCCCAAAAAAAAAAAAAAAGTAAAAAAAAACTAAAAAGTAAACATAAATAAAAATAAAAAACAAAAAAACTGAAGACAACCAACCGGTTGCCCTCCAACTTGAATAGCCCTAAAGTAAAAGGGCCAAAAAATACAAGCAGTCTTTTGAAAAGGCCTGAAGTAAAAGTGCCAAAAAATACAAGTCTTTTGAACAGCAAAAAAATACAACAAGTCTTTTGACCAGCCCTAAAGTAAAAGTGCCAAAAAAATAGAAGTCTTTTGACCAGCCCTAAAGTAAAAACACCAAAAAAAAAGTTCAACTTGTGTTAAGCTGATCCCATCACAAGCTTAACTACAAGTTAAGCTTGTGATGGGATCAGCCCAACCCAAGTTGAACTGAATTACCATTAAAATCTCATTCAAAACACTCATCATAATGATCTTAACTCAAAACACTCAACATAATGATTTTCAAAATGTGATAACCCTTTATATTAATGGAATTACAAGATCAGAATTAGAAAAAAAACCCAAATGATGAAATTAATCTATAAGCTAGAATACAACTCAAGTTTATCTTTGAGGTGATCAACCCAACAAGCTGCTTTTTCAGAAATAAAGGAACGGGGTTTGGAAACTATGGGCAGGATTGGAATTACATCTCCCTTAAGTACAAGCTGCACCCAATGGTTATTGTTAATGAAACAAAGGAAAATAGGATGTGATTTTTCTTTTACAGCCACTTTCATAGGAGTAAAAGTACAACATGAACCCAATGAAATGAAAAAATATTGGTCTTTCATAAGTATCAGCTATTATTTGACCCATGTAAAGCTTTGAAAGCCATTTTGAAGATGGAATATTTTCATTGATATCATTGAAATCAAGTCTTTTTTTTATCTTTTCAACATCTTTACTGCCACCAAGGATCTCAGCATAGAATATCTTATTTTTCCCCAATTTTTCAACCATTTCTTTCTGAACTTTAAACCATCCATCCTCCTCATAATCCAGTGATTTAGCAATGACTCTAAAATCACAATTTCCATCACCAACTGGGTCCCAAACCTCACCCAAGAACTTATGTAAGTTCTTGGGTATTTGATTGAAGTAATCCACTTCCTAAAATCAAAAAGTTGTAAGCCCAAACTCTAAACTCAGTAAAGGATTCAACACTCAACAAATATGAGCTTCTTTTTGACTCATCAATTTATTCTTCTTCATCCTTCAAAAAGGAATTGGATTCCAACAGCAACAACCCTCATGAAATTTCAGTTTCTTTAACTGAAATTTGAAATTCAGATGAAGAGACTGACTTGGACTATAAACAATTTGAAATCAGTTCATTCAACCAAAAAAATGAACCCTTCAAAAAATAAAAGACTTAAAATCATTCATATTTTCTTCTTTGGTGACCTTCTGCTTCTATTTGCCTCCTTAAGTTCTTTTGCAACGTGTTCACATCAAGAAGCTTGATTGTAAGACTTTAGGTTCAAGTCTTGGGATTTGATCAGTAATTGGAAGTCTCCTTCATCAAGTGCTTCAACAGCCCGCAATAGCCTTGATCAGGTTTTTTCAAGATCATTGCATTGAGCTTCTCATGTAACTGAGAAATTTTGAGAAGTTCATCAAAATCAACCTTTAAAAATCCAAAGGATTTTAAATATTAGTAATGTAGGAATCTTCATTCAAAAAGAATCAATCACAAAGTGATTTGAAAAATCAAACTGAAACCAACTTACAAGACTAGAACTTCAAGGTTCATAATCCAACCTCCACTGAGGATGAACATCTTCAGGCACAACAGAGCCTCTTGACACTAGTAGGTCACCTATTTGGTGGGAACAGGGCAAACCCATAGTCATTGAGTATGATTTGGTGCACACTACCCATCATGGTTCCGCTTTAACTTCTCTAATTTTTCCCCAACAAGTTTGATTGTTTGTAAAGAAACCTTGTATCCCAATGGTAACAGTTCAGTAGGACAAATTTTTCCAATCTTTACTCAAGAGTTGTTTAGCGCAGCCTGAACTGATTTAATTTGATTGGAAACTGTGCCATCTAGGTTTTTCCAAACATCCAAAATGTTTCCCAACAAGTTTACAAGGAATTGTTTGACATCAACATGGGCCCTTTCAACCCAAGACATTGTCTCATTTCCAAAGTCTGGGTTTTTGCAAGTCCAAGCCATTACAAATGTCTCTTTGATACAGAAGATATTATGAACCATATACTCAATTAAATCCTCACAGTCTTCCAAAAAAAACTTTAAAAAAGTCATAATGTAAGCAAACCAAAACTAGGAAGATTAATAGTAGATTCTGTGATTTGAAACTTACTCTAAGTGCCGCATCATTGAACTCTGCCTCCTCCTTGGTTTTTCAGGCCCCATACTTAGCCCACAGAGACATAAAGCTTTTCCACCCTTCAACATCATTTTTGAAGCGCACTTTACAGTTTGCTTTTATGTTTTTAGACAAGTTCCATTGAAATCACTGTCTTTTTGACTCATGGAATGTTTTTTCTTGAGCATGGATCAAAGCTTTTTCATGTTCCGTCACAAATACTTTGGGAAGTCTCTAAGGATCATAAGCCAACTCCTTTAGTGCATTGACAGACCAACTGGAGAACTCAAAAATTTCTCTTTTTATAAAAACAAGAGCTTTTTTGAAAGTTTTTTGTTGGAAGTAATTCCTACAAAGTGCAATAAGGGGATGTTGTACTTACTTCTCTTATAGGTACAATCCATCATAGCTATATGATGGAATTGCTTTCAAAGCTTTAATGACTCTGGGTGAGCCAAGAATAGGGCCTCCAAGTTACCCTCTCCACTGAATTTTGCTTGATGAAACCAACCTGAATTACCAGGTTGTTCAAAGAGAACCTCCATACCACTTTTCTCCTTCAGTTTTCTAGCACTACCTTAGGCTTAGTGTTATAGATTGTTTGGTCATCAAAATATTTGCCACCATTGATCTTGCTCATTTAATTTCAGTTGAAGTGCATTGAGCCCATCATTCCAGCCTTCTTTTAGATTTTCTAAGGCTACCCGAGAGATTCTCCTCAGGTGAGGATGCCCTGAGGGGTATGGGGATGGTTCATGGTTATGTTGATCATTCTTGTAGGAGATACCACACAAGGGGTCCCACTTTGTGCAAATTTCACAGATTAAAAACTTGCACCCAACCTTCCTTGTGTTTTTTTGCCTTGCCTGTTTGGTGAGAAATTGCCCAGAGTACAAACCATGTCTATCACAGGCTAAATCCACATATTGGTTGCGCTTTGAGTTGAAAACTGCTAAAGTGTAACCATGCTTCCTCCCCCTGGTTTGACAATACTTTTGTACCTCTTCCTTAGTAGGAAAAGCTCTCACTGGAGGTGGGTGAAGTGGGTCTTTCATAGTTACAATTTTATATTGATGGCATGCACTCCATCAGTTTCCAGTTTCAATCAAATTAAATAAGGCAAAGACCAGTAACTTTAAATTTTACTCACCACCAGAGGTCATGTCCATTTCTGAAACATTTTGTTCCTCAATTGTCACCCTTGATGAGGATGCGATTTGGGCTTCCAATGATTCATTACCCACATCCTTTGTTTCCACAGGTTTGTTCATTGCACCAATGTAGTCCTTGAACCCAGCCATGTCAAAAGGAGGGCTTGCCACTGTTCCCATAATGCAAAAAAAAACAATGCTACTTCAGTTTTCAATCCAACTTTCAATTGAACAACAGTTTTCTCACTTTCAAGTTGAGAAAGATTAATTTTGTGGGATGTTTATTTGCATTTTACTATAGTGTCACTTTAATTTCACTTTAATTTCACTTTAGTGTCAATTTATGATTGCTAAAGGTGGTCCAACAGTCCCAAATAGTATGTGTTGATCCCAAATTTGGGTTGATGAAACCCAAATGTGGTCCAGGGGGACCCAAAAAGACTGGCACAACCCCCGGGGGGGCTGTACGTGGCTGTACACCTCCTGGATACAGCTCAAGTCCGCCGTGTAGGGGGGTACATGGCTTGAATATGGCCTCCTGGGGGTTGTGCATGTTTGAGATGGCCCCTTGGGCACATGTAGACACGTCCAAAACGCCTGCACAAGCATTTTGGACGTGTGTATGGGTCCCCATGCGTCCATTGGGCTGTGTAGGGCCCAACTTGACTCCCACATGGTGGGGAGTTGTGAATCTTTCATCACCAAATTAAAACTTTGGATTTTGTGGTCCTTGAAATGGATATTAATTATGTTTAAAACTATTTAAATTCAATTGAGAATGGGGTAGTAATTGGGAATTGATTTAATATCCATTTTTTTGGTTAAATCCTTCATGATCTTGATGACAGAAGGGTAGCTGTCTCAGGTTTATGATGAGAGATAGAATAATATGAGCATATTTTCATCTAGAAGGATTGGTATTATTATATTTTGAATATAAAATCTTCCTTTTGTGAAATTATTAATCAGAACATGATCTAACAAAAAATATTTTACTCCAATGAGGTTGGATAAATCAGCAAGGGAAATTCTATATCAACCAATATGATGAATTTAAGCCTTTTGTTAAGATAAGTGCTGAATTTTGAATCAGGAATGATACTCAATCATAAAAAATAATTTTGGTAGTTAAAATTTAAAATAGTTTTCTTTTATTATTATTGGGATAGTTCAAAGATTCCAGAGAAATTTTGAATTCAGCTGAGTCTCAATTTCTCCCTTTTATTTTAATTTTTTAGTTTGTTGTATGTCCGATGGAAATTCCAAGGATGAAAGTGATCCACATATGTTGCACAAATCTTGGGTTGTTGGTAACTGTTCTGGACATCAATAAGAAATATCCAACCCAAAAATAAATCTGGTTTTGGACCAAGTGGGTGTGTTGAGTAGAGGCACCTTGGACCAATGAGTGGCATGAGAGTGAGTAGTGTGCTGTGTTTTCTTAGCTAATCCATATGATCAACTCGAGACAGAATATCAGTTTTTTTTTCTCATTGAGTTTTCACTGTTAAACCACAAATCTTTGCGTTGAGATGTTTTGATTATGTAATTTTCTTATCATTTGAATCAAATCGTGAATGAAACGTTTTGAACAAGTTCAATCTGAAACTTTATTGTGTGAATGTGTTTGTTTGACAGAACCCTGATGACCCTAAATTGTTAGCTACTCTAGCCTATTCTTTGACTGGAATCGGAGAAGAAGAAGATCGAATCTGGTTGGTTGTTTCAGCCCTAAGCTATTAGGATTTCCTTCGAGCTCAAAACAAGAGTTTGATGTCAAACATGATTAGTTCCATCGGTCAGTCTTGAGCTGACTGGATCACCCCACTGGCTCCTTCCCCTCGGACTGGTGGGGTAGGATGGATGGGAGGTGTGACTTGCTGGTGACACCCGGACTAGCATCCAAGTCCACTTGAGTATTTTAAGCCAAGCACTGGTTTGGATGTCTTCATACTCCAGACTGGAATGACCTCGATCTCGAAACCAAGCGATTGAGAAACGACGAACTTGACAGACGAGACAGACGAACGTAGGAAGATTGGATTGATTGATCGATGGAGGACTAGTCAGAACTCCCCAAACTCATCAGAATCGATCGATCGACTCAGTTTGACCATCTTCATTCCATCAACCAAAAAGTCAAAGAAGATCTGAACGACTTAAAACCAGTGACTCGAACTCATCACGATTCTTGAGATGGACCCATCCCACTTTCATTCCATCGGCAAAAGCTCCCCCACCGCATTGCGCAGTTTGGTCTGGGAAGGATCGATCCCCATTTGTTTTACGCTCGACCCAAGTGAACTACCTTCTGGATCAGATCGTGGGGTGGAGGCGTTCTACGTTGGTGAGATCATCCTCATCGATTATCTGAATCCTTTCAGCTCACCAATCGCCCATCCATCGGGATTTGATTTGCCAGACGTCAGCCCCAAGAATGTCCTACATGACTTTACTCGTACCGATCGTCAAAACAAACTTGATCGGCCTATGTCTGGATGATAGCGCATTATTCGCCCTCAAGGATGAGAACATTTGGTTCGAGCACGCCACTAGTAAAGTTGCTCTAAAATGGTCCATAACCCCCCCAAGTCTTGAGAGTCTCCCCAGTATCATTCGCTCATCACTACTTCTTCATCGGGTACAGGCACTGGCCTATCGGATTGATCTACGACACCATTCTTGCATCATCCTCACTCTCCTCGGCCTTGGAACTACCGCTTCAAGTGACCGTTCATCTCAGTGCACCACCTATCGACAAAGGCTTATTGCCGAACACCGTTTCAGTCTGTAGGCAAGCTTTTATGAGTCAGGTCAGTCCATCCAAGCCATCCAATCTCATTACCAGCCCTTTTTTTTCGGGCTAGCGTCCGGATGATGCCTCGCCCCGACAGACCATTTTACCGTGGACCCGCCCGTTTTTTTCTCATCGCATTTGGTGTTAACTTGTAGGTCAAGGAAGCAGATTTCGTACGATGGGGCAGCACGCGCAGGGTGACCAATTTGAGACAAAGAGAGGCAGAATCCCTATGGGAGGGGCTGATCGAACGTTTGCTTCTTTTCCTTCTTTCTTCTTTCTGTTTCGATTCTTAAATCCATTAATTATTGCTATATCACCTTAACACTGGCTTGTGCTGCTCTTGTATCATGACTGCCAACCGTACCAGACGATTTTGACAAGTTCTGGCTTGTCGCTAGTAAACTGATACCCATTCCGCCCTCACCGTCAAGTTTGAACTCCGTACCCATGTCACAGTCACAGCCAACCAATTCATCGACCGATCGGATGCCAGATGGTAATGGTGTTAGAAACGTTCCATTGAGAGTTTATCTCCCGGATGGTGCTCCTGTTTTGCAGGGTCAATCTAGCCCTGTCGATGGAAATGGTCGGTCAATCGCGCAAGTACTCCGATCGCCATGGGCGGATGATAAACTAATCCAGCTCTTCTTGATCACAGGCCGTCGGACTACTCTAGGAACCGCGTTAGTCGATCTCGCGCCGTCTTTATTTCCCGAACCTAATTCAAATTCACATAGACGTCTTGCCAGAGCTTTCGTTCATGGGATTCAAGTACCTCTAGAATCTGAACTGGGCTGGCTGGGAACAGTGATGTGTTGTGCCGATGGCTGGATCGCTGTTGTGGTTCATCTGGGTCGGTGAAGGTTTTGACGACATGGGTTGAACTCGTCTTGATAGGAAAATCCATATTTCTTCCCAATCAATCAAACGCATCCATTGAACTTGAGGTCACACAGTCAGGCTTACCCGCCATGAATGCCCAACCGACATTTCGTCTTGAAGTCTCTGAGGGGGGAGAAGCATGATGACTGCTGGCTGACTAAGACGGCGTTGGCTATGATGCACCAGAGCATCATTGCTTGATGACCTATCTATTGTGCTTGTGATGAAAAAGAAATGTGCTCATACTGTGGCGTACCCTTAATCTATGTTTAGTTTTCGTTTACCTTGCTGTTCTTACATGTTTTATGATGCTCTTCCGGTTCTTTGATGACTTACTTGGGGTAGTGTAGAAGTTCCAACTTGTTGATGAAAGCCAATAATTATCTCTAGTTATTGACACACTTGCTTTTCTTTTTTGGATCATCAAGGGATCCATAGGTGGAATGATACCGCACCCCCAGGGATGCGCTACACTTGTCTGACTGACAAGCGGTGGAATAGTGAGAAGATTGCGGTTATGTATATGAGGAAGAGCACCCGAATAGCTGGTTGCTACTGGACGCACCCATATAGGTATGTGTGTCAAAATACCATTAAGGGCCAACGAGCCACAGTTGGTTATAACCTAATGGGGGAATCTAGGCCCATGAGGTAATGAATGCTGTGATAGAATTGAAGGCCTCTAGTGGGCCAAAGGATTTGAGGAATGACCCTTGAGAATTCCATTGAATGCGTCATCAAACCTCCAGCTTGATAACTTCTTTAGGCTCCTTTTTTGTTTCATGCATTATTCAGTTCATTATGTTTGCTTTAACACATTGTTCTTATTTCCTTGGAATTGAGTTGACTGCGTACCTTTAGAACCTCTCACATCCCTCTTTCTAACCTTGAGTTTTTTTTTTGGTTTGACCAAGCATTTCCATTTTATAATTTCATGTTTGACTAAAGGGTGATGTTAAATTCATGGCTCAAATGAGCCGTGTGCCACGGCTACATGGCTACACCTGAGCTATGCAGACCCCACACAATTTGAGTGTGGTTGGGCTGTACTCCACATGGTACTGGACCGCCATGTGGTGGACGCACAACTACATTTGAGCCGTGTAGAGCCCCACATGGCTCAAATGTAGTCATGTTGCCATGCCACAGGGCCAGCCTAACCACATCTGAGTCATGTGGGGCTCTACACAGCTCAAATGAAGTCGTGTGGGGCTCTACAAGGCTCAAATGTAGTTGTGTAGCCGTGCCACACGGCTACAAGTCTGGTGGGTAAAAAAAAATAAAAAATAAAAAATAAAGGGTATAAAATAAACCAAAATAAACTAGATAAAAATAAAAAAAAGCAGAAATCAACCAAAAGATCAAAAAAAAAAGTTGATTTTTTGGTTAAAAAAAAACAAAAAAAAAAGAAATGAAATAAAAATGAGTAAAAATAAATAAATTAAAATAAAAAAATGAACACTGAAGACAACCAACCGGTTGTCTTCAGATTCAGGTAAAAAATTTAAGTTCAACTTTACTAGCCCTGAAGTAAAAGGGCAAAAAAATGCAAGAAGTCTTTTGACCAGCCCTAAAGTAAAAGTGCCAAAAAAATACCAGTCTTTTGACAAGCCAAAAAATACAAGAAGTCTATTGACCATCCCTAAAGTACAAGTGTCAAAAAAATTCAAGTCTTTTGACCAGCCCTAAAGTAAAAACACCAAAAAAAACAAGTTCAACTTGTGTTCAGCTGATTCCATCACAAGCAGTAAAAATAATCCTTACAATAGGATCAGCCCAACACAAGTTGAACTGAATTACCATTAAACTCTCATTCAAAAAACTCATCAAAATGATGTTAACTCAAAACACTCAACATAATGATGTTCAAAATTTGATAAACCTTTATATTAATAGAATTAAAATATCAGCATGTTAGACCCAACCCAAATGATGAAATTAATCTTTAAGTTAGAATATAACACAAGTTGATCTTTGAGGTGATCAACCCAACAAGCTGCTTTTCTAGAAATCATGGAATGTGGTTTGAAAACTATGGGTGGGATTGGAATCAAATCTCCCTTAAGTACAATCTGAACGCAATGGTTATTGTTAACAAAGAAAATGAAAATAGGATCTGATTTTTCTTTTACACCCATTTTCATAGGAGTAAAAGAACAAAATGATCCCAATGAAATGAAAAATATTCGTCTTCCATAAGTATCAGATATTATTTGAACCATGTAAAGCTTTGAAAGCCATTTTGAAGAGGGAATCTTTTCATTGATTCCATTGACATCAAGTCTTTGTTCTATCTTTTCAACATCTTTATTGCCGCAAAGGATCTTAGAATAGCACCCCTTATATTTCCTCAATGTTTCAAGCATTTCTTTCTGAAATTTGCACCATCCATCCTCATCATAAGCAAGTTATTTATAAATGAATCTAAAAGCACAATTTCCATTACCAAATGGGCCCCAAACCTCACCCAAGAGCTGATGTAAGTTCTCAGGAATGCAATTGAAGTAATTTATTTCCTAAAATCAAAAATTAATCAGCCAAAATTCTAATCTCATTAAAGGAATTACCACTAACCAGAGATGAGCTTCTGTTTTACTACTCCTTTGCATCTGCTTCATCCTTTGAAAAAGAATCCAATTCCAAAGGCAACAAAACCACTGGAATTTCAGTCTCTTCCACTGAAATATGGAATTCAGATGAAGAGCCTGACTTGGACCATAAACATTTATCAATAAGTTGATTGAACCAATAAAATGAACCTTTCACAAAAGAAAAGAATTAAAATCATTCTTCTTTTCTTTTCCCGCTTAAGTTCCTTTTCAATGTGTTCAAATCAAGAAGGATCTTTCTGGGTATCTGTCAATTTTTGATGGCCTCTGCTCGATCAAAAGAATTTAGGTTCAAGTCTTGGCTTTGATCAATAATTGTCTGTCTCCTTTATCAAGTGCTTCAAAAGCCTGCAATAATCTTGATCAGGATGCTTGAAGTTCATTGCATTGAGCTTCTCATGTAGCTGAGAATTGTTGAGAAGTTCATCAACATTGACCTTGAAAATTCAAAAGGATAAAATATTAGTCAAGTAGGATTCATCATTTTAGTCAAGTAGAAATCATAATTCAAAAAGCATTTATCAAAAATTATTAATCAAAAAGAATAAATCACAAAGTGATTTGAACAATCCAACTTGAACCAACTTACAGAACTAGAACTGCAAGGGTCATGATCCAACCTCCACTGAGGATGAACATCTTCAGGCAAAACAGAGCCTCTTGAGGCTAGTAGGTCCCCTATTTGGTGGGAACAGGGCAAACCCATAGTCATTGAGTATGACTTGGTGCACATTTCCCAATCATGGTTCTGCTTTAACCTCTCTAATTGATCCCCAAAAAGTTTGATTGCTTGTGAAGACACCTTGTATCCCAATGGTAACAGTTCAGTAGGAAGAACTATTCCAATCTTTATGCAAGAGTTGTAAAGGGCAGCCTGAAACAATATAATTTGATTGGAAACTGTGCCCTCTAGGTTTTGTCAAACATCCAAAATTTTTCCCAAAAGGTTTGCAAGGAATTCTCTGAGAGTAGCATGGGCACCTTTAACCTGAGATGTTGTTTTTTTCCAAAGTCTGGGTTTTTGCAAGTCCAAGCCGTTAAAAATGTCTCTTTGATATGGAGGTTATTATGATCCATATACTCAAGTACATCCTCAAGGTCTTCCAAAAAAAACTTTATTCAAGTCATAATGTAAGCAAACCAAAACTAGGAAGATTAACGGTAGATGAAGTGATTTGGCACTTGATCTAAGTTTGGTATCATTGAGATCTGTCTTCTCCTAGGTTTTTGAGCCCCCATAATTAGCCCACACGGACATAAAGCTTTGCCACCCTTCAACATCATTTTTGAAGTGCACTTTACAGTTTGCTTGTATGTTTTTAGACAAGTGCCGTTGAAAGCACTGTCTTTTTGACTCAAGGAATGTTTGTTCTAGAGAACAGATAAAAGCTTCTTCATGGTCCATCACAAAGACTTTGGAAAGTCTCTCAGGATCATAAGCCACCTCCTTTAGCGCATTTACAGACCAACTGTAGAACTCAAATTTTTCTCTTGTTATAAAAACAAGAGATTTTTTGAAAGTTTTCTGGTTGAAAGTAATTCCTACAACATGAAATAGGGGGATGTTGTGTTTATTTGTCTTATAAGTACAATCCATCATAGCTATATGATGGAATTGCTTGCAAAGCTTTAATGACTCTGGGTGAACCAAGAATAGGGCCTCCAAGTCACCCTCTCCACTGAGTTTTGCTTGATGAACCTAACCTGAATTACCAATTTGTTCGAAGAAGACCTCAATAACAATTTTTCCCTTCAGTTCTTCAAGCAATACCTTACACTTAGTGCTATATATTGTTTGGTCATCAACGTATTTTCCACCATCAATCTTGCTCAATTTTCTTTTGAGTTGAATTTTATTGATCCCATCATTCATGCCTTCTTTTAGATTGTCTGAGGCTACCCCAGAGATTCTCCTCAGCGGAGGATGCACTGAGGGGTGTGGAGATGGTTCCTAGTTATGTTGATCATTCTTGTAGGAGATTTGCCACAAGGGATATGCCTTTGTGTGACTAGCACCAATTAAAAAATTGCACCCAAACTTCCTTGTGTTAGTTTGCCTTTACCGTTCAGTGAGCAATTCCCCAGAGTAAAAACCATGTCTATCACAGGCCAAATCTACATATTTATCATGCTTTGAGTTGAGAACTGTTAAAGCGTAACTATGATTCATTGCCCGTGTTTGAAAATACATTTGTGCCTCTTCCCTAGGAGGAAAAGCTCTCACAGGAGGTGGGGCAAGTGGATCTGTCATAGTTACATAGTAATTTGGATGGCATGCACTCCATCAGTTTCAATCAAATTAAATAAGGCAAATAGCAGTAACATAAAATGTTACTCACCACCAGCGGTCATGTCCATTGGCAAAACATATTGTTCCTCAATTGTCACCCTTGATTAGTATGAAATTGGGGATTCCAATGATTGATTACCCAAATCCTTCTTTTCCACAGGTTTTTCCATTGCACCAATGTAGTCCTTGAACGCAGCCATGTTAAAAGGAGGGCTTGGAACTGTTCCCATAATGCAAAAAAATGCAATTCTACATCAGTTTTGAATCCAATTTTCAATTGAACAACTACCTAGTTTGCTCACTTTCAAGTTGATAAATATAAATTTTTTAAGATTTTTTATTCACAGTCTCCTATAGTGTCACTTTGATTTCACTTTGATTTCACTTGATTTTACTTAAATTTCACTTTAGTGTCACTTGATGATTCCTAGATGTGGAAAAAAAGTCCCACATAGTAAGTGTTGATCCTAAATTTGGGTTGATGGAACCCAAATGTGCTCCAGGGGGACCCAAAAAGTTTTTCAAAGCCTGGGGGGGATGTTTACCCCCAAACACGACTCAAAACCGCCATGTACAGGGGTAAACAGCTCAAATATGCCATGTATGGGGTGTATACTGCCCCCAGGGGTTGCGTGTGTTTGAGAAGACCCCTTGGGCGTGTCTAGACGGGTGTTTTTACCTGCACGGGCGTCTTGGACATGTGTATGGGCCCCCACGTGTCCATTGTGTTGTGTGTAGGGATCTACAAGACTCCCACACAACTGGGAGTTGTGAATTTGACATCACCCTTGATTAAATATTTGATTATCAAGTCTTTGGTTCCTACTTTTTCAAGTGCTATCAAACTTCAATATTGGACTCCTTCCCGTCTCCACCTTCATGATTTTTTTTTTTGAAAAAAAGGAAGAAGAAAATTGCATTAACCTGGCTTATTTTCTTAGTAGGGGAAATTTTTGTTAATGAATTTGAGTATTTGTGATTATTGTGGTGATGAAAGCAGCTTGTTTGAAAGCTTTAAACATATTGGTCAGTGGAATTTTTTTAGCCAAAGAGGAAACCTGTCCAATTATAAAGAATTCACCAGTATTTTTGATTCTTCCATGGCCACTTCCCAAATGAAACTGAGAAAAAAAATTTGAATGGGTTATAAACAAAGACTTTCAGTGCTTAAAAATCAAATAATTTTGTCTTTTTGGAGGGTGTAACACAGGTTTATTTGTCACATACCCACCCAACATACTAAGAAGGGGACAGGATTTAGATCAATATGACACAAATGAGAAAGATCAATGCTACAAGAAATCTCAAATTTAGTAAGGCTATCCTTTGAATTTCAAGCTAAGGCTTGAAATCAAGTGCAGGGTGCAAGGGAAGACCTTTTGGTAAGGAAATTGTTGCAACTTGATTTAAAGACTTGGACTTGGAAAGATGAAAGAATGTATGAAATTAACTGACCAAGGAAATAAATGACAGGCAAGTTCTTGGGAATTTTAAGGTAATCTACATTGTAGCATGGATGACCAGATTAAACCTGATGATTTTATATCTAGCTAGGGAAAGAAAGAATTCAGAAAATATGTGGAACTAAAGGACTAAATGAAATGACAGCATTAAAGTACAAGGAATTGATGGCAAAATGCAAATGCAAATAAAAAAAATGCCAGAGACAGGTTAATAAATTTAATAAAGGTAACAAAGTGGACTGAGTCCTGGGAATGGGAAAGGTGAAATGACTTTTAATCAAGGAGTTAAACATTTGACTATTCAAGGTGTGAAATAATGTTTGAAAGTTACCAGAAATAGATTGAAGTGGTAGTTAGGTTTGTGAAAGATCCTCAGCTAGCAAGAAATTGAAGTGCAAGGGTATGATCCCTATTGCAAAATAAATTGGAAAAAGTTGTAGATGGTCCTTCAGATTGAAAGGGCAGTTGAGAGGGCTGACTGATTAAACAGAGATAGAAGTTATTTTGAAATCCAAGAGTAGAAGTGGGTTGGATTTGGTTGTAACAAGCTTTTAGTTTCACACTTGTGGAGTGAGGTAGAATATACTGAGGAGAGGGGATATGTTGATTTGATGGTAAAAAATAGCCCAAGAACTTGGAGCGTGACAGTTTCCCAGGTATAAAAATTTCAAGCTCCTGCAAGCTTCAAGTATGATAATCTCATCACTCAAACATGTAAAGTATTTCATCTATTAATAATGCTTTAATATATTTAACCTTAATTTATTAATTATACCCATTACTAAATGTCTCAAACTGGTCATTTGTGTTATGATTGTATTCAAAGGCAAAATCAATGTATACCACGCTCTGTGTTCCTTGGTAGCTGTGTGAAGTGCAAGCAATGCCAAAATTGAAAATTGGCCTGCCATGTGACCCTATTGGAGCCCATGAGAAGAGAGCCAGACAAGTCAGAGGCATTTTCAAGTGTTGTTTGAATCTGTTGCAATATTCATTGGGTTAACTATCAACCACTACCTTCTTTCAAGAGATAATTCCTATGAGAGTGTTTTAGTGGTACTTTATGAAAACAAACCAGGAATTGGATGGCAACCAGCCATGGTGGAGGAATAAAAATTTGTCCAAAAATAAAAAAATTCAGAAAAGCAAAGTGAAAAGCATGCCACATGGGTTTCCCAATGCAGAAAGCTGATAGGCTGGAGCAAAAAATAACACGCAGAATTTAAAATGCAGAGGCCAAGGGATTGAGGAAGGTTACCTAAATGCGTAATACAATAGAGAAGAAAAAGTGAAGATGGGAAAATAAGCAATGGGCTCAGGATCATATTGGAAAGGAAATCGCTGGGACAGCAGGTGTGATGAATTCAAAGTACAAAAGGAACAGTGCAAAATTCTAGAGGATTGCACAAGAGGTTGCTGCAGAAAAATTTTCAAGGATGCTGGAGATGAATGTTAGATGGGGTTCTAACTTCCCAGCAAAAAGTATTCAAAGATTTTGTAAAATTTATGAAAGAATGGGAAGGGTTTCCAGGGGCATGCCAGATAACAGCGGAAAAGTGTTGGAGATTGGATGGAAGCAGGTAATATAGTGGCTGTGCCATTATATTGTTGTATTTACTATAAAATGGGAGTGTAGATGAGAGGGTGAGGGAGAATTGAATATCAATAATAAAAAAAGCTGGATAATAAACAAGGAAAGAGAATTATGAAAGCTTAAAAACCATGAATTGTGGAAGATTGTCCAAAGTTTTTACAGAGCGTATTTCCTTTCAAAAACTAATTATTTTTCCAAGCCTTAAAGTACTTTAATTAAAAGTTTTATCCTTCTGAAAAAAGAGCCATAGAAGAATTGTTGGAGAAAATATTTCAAAATGGTTACCCAAAATTTGGAGCAGACCTATTCTATTCTTAGAAGGGTTTTCTGCATCACATATTTGGGGGCCTCATTTGGAATCCTCTTTATCTTCTATGATTCATGCTAAGTTGTGGTTCTATACCCTTTTACTATTATTTATGTTGGAGAATGTTTTCTTTTACCATGTGCAAGATGTTTCTACTTTCCTGCTGAGGGGAACAATCTTCCAGCTTCCAGAAGCTAGCTTGGAAACTGGAGTGGGTTGAAGGCTACCCCTGCCTCTGCCAAGGGAAAAAATTTTACCAAGTGCCACTGGAGATTCTGGGGAGCTTCCACAAGGCCCAAAGTTGGGGAGAAAAGATCCATCCTAAGAAACACCCAGATTTTTAGTTCCAAAATGACAACATTGATCATTTTTTTGGACCACTCCAAGAATTTGGAATCTAGAAAAGGGGAAAAAGAGGAGGAGAAATTAAGATAGTTGGTAAGTTTAATAATGAAGGAAGAGATGTGTAGGACATGGAAGGGTATTTGGGAATGAACTAGGATTCATTGTGGGAGGAGATGGTGGAGAAGTGGGGTAAGCAGTGTCATCATTGCATGCATGTCTACTATGATCATTGCATACACTACAGGGTCACTTTTGGCCATTGAGGAATGTGGAGCCAACAAAAAGGGTCAACTTGATGCCCCGCGCATCAAAATTTGGATATTTTGAGACAGGGTCAGCCAATGGTCAATCAACCATCAAGCATCAGTCAATCAACCCACTTGTTGAATCACCATTGGTCTGTTTGGTGCCTGGCTTTTAGGGTTGGCACAACCTCTCCTTGCCCCTGCAGTTGATTAAACGGCTGTGCCCGCCTGGTAGTGAAGCGCAATTGTGGTTTTCACAATGTTGTATTTCTCAGACAGTCAAATTTCCAGCGCCATGGGAGCCACTTGACAGAGTCTTTCTCAGGTGCTCAAATCCCTAGTAGCTCCCGCGCTGCTAGTTCATCCAACTTGGATCCTGCAGCACTTCCCTGTGGATCCATATCAAATGTGAAACCATGATCTCATAAAAAATTTCTCACTCTGCAATTACAGTAATTCAGATCATTTCAAAATTCCCCATAATTATTAAAATAAAGCCACAATTAAGTGCAAATTTGAAACATTTTTTTTAGAAAAAAAACATGATTTTCTTTAAAAATTGGACTCCAGGTAAACTTAATGCTGATTTGTCAATTTTTTTTTTGTCATTCTGCTTGTAAGGGGTTTAATTTTAATGTCAGTTTGTTAATAATTATTTTTCTGGTGATTCTATTTGTAAGGCATGATATTTTTAAATTAAAAAACATTTAAAGCATCACTTGAAAAGTGCTGGCTTGAGGAGTCAATGCAAGTCTTGGTCTTGGCTCACCCCACCTGGCTTTGGCTGAGGTCATAAACTAAACCCATTTTCCAGGTTAAATGGTTGGAGTCATCAACCTGGCTACTGACCTGTGCTCCTCAGGTGCATGCAATGCACCTGATTTGAGGATCCAATGATTTTAGTTTGAATGGATAACTTCCATTGTTCTTTGAGGGGCACTTGATGCTCAACTTGGGAAATGTGAGTTTTTTGAAGCTGGGAACCCCATCATGGCAATTTAGCTGCATATTCAAGCAGCCTTTGATTGCCTGTGTTTTAATTTAAATAAAGTTTTGTTAATAAAATATATTTGGAATCTGAAACAGAAAAAAATGAAGAAATTTCTAACCTGAAAATTTACTGTGAAGTCAGAGTTTGTTTCAACAAATTCCCTCATGTTGTAAAATGGGTTGATTCCCATAATTGAAAACTTGTTGATCTGGATAAAATATCTGGTGTTTCTAATTCCTGTAGTCTGCCATAATGAAGTGTTCTTTCCAATAAATTCCACTGACTTGGGAGATTCAATCTGATGCAAAATAAAAAAAAAGGAAAAAATTTCAATTTTTGAAATTAATTTATTTCAAGTAAAGCCCAAAACATTCCAAGATGTGGTAATTCTTCTGGATTATATCATGCTTGTTTAATTGAATTTGGGTAATTTTTTCAACACTTGAAGGGAATTTTCATCTGAGTATCTGAGGAACTTGCACTATTTCTGTGAGATTCAGTTGAGATTCCTTTTTGCAGTCATGTCTTTAGGGAATTCAGAACATAACAACAATATTATAGAAAAAATACCTCTTTTGGATGAAGGACAATAGATTTGCAGGTGATCTAACAGATGAAAAAAAGGAAGCTAGGACAACAGAGTGATCTGGGAGAAGTAACTTGCTTGTGGAGCTCAACTAATGGAACCTATAGCTATCAGACAATCAGTAAGTAGGATTGGATGGAAAATAGAAGACAAGACCCTTGAGGCAGACATATAAAAAAGAAACCAGGTTAGAACAGTGGGACTGAGTGGGGATGAAGTGCAGTAAAGTGTGGGTTGAAATGGGTACCTCTGCTTGATCTATTCCTAGCTCCTCCTGGGTGCTGTCAAGAGTAGCGGTCAAGGTTGTTCAGCTGGTGTTCCAATGGAGAGGGGAGAGAAGGAGCTTGAGGCTTGAGTTGGGAAACGCGAGAGGTTTTGGAGGGAGAGATGGAGGATGATGGAGAGGGGGGGGGCTTGGGAGAAGGGAGATAGTACAAACCAAGAGAGAGAGTGGGCCTTCAGGTTGGGACGCAGGTTTGGGGATGATGGCACCTGGGCTGGAGTGGTGCAGTTGAGGGTACCTGAGTGTAACTGTGGGCTGGGTCACATGCTGAAAAGGTCTTCAGTGGGAACACATTTTATTTTAGCAATGGGATATTGGTTGAGGGGATGATAAATCTGGCTATTATAACCCATGGAATGTTGAATAACTGGATTATCTTCAAATATTCAGCAATTGATGAACTGCTTTGAAAATTTGTTTGAGTCTCTTGATTTTATACCACCCCAGCAGAGAGCAGAAAACGTAGAGACAGATAATTACTGAAGCTGATGGCCAGATCACATCCTGGACTGATCTTGTTTGAATGAATTGAAGCTTGGTGTAAAATTCCATTGTAACTTTAAATTTTTTCAGTTGAATACAGACTAGCTGAACAAAAAAACAAGACTGAGTCTGGGAGGTGAAGAAGCATGTGAATCTTTGGTTTCTTGATCCATTGGACAGAAATCTCAATCAAATGATATAAAAAGTGTTTTATTTTTGCCTTCAGTTGAGTTTTTTTATTCATTCATGTCTTTGATGTGCGTCTGAAATATGAAGTTGCACAGTTGACAAAGGGAGGTCCACAGAATTCTTTGTTCAGGTTTCATAAAGTAAAAAAAGCAAAGGGTGCAGCTTGAAGTAATATTTTGAAATCTTTCCCAACCAGGCTGAGAGAATGTTTCATTAAATATTTGGGCTGAAAGGAGGGTTTTTTGAGTGAATTGGTGTTCAAATACTGGATGTATCCACTTAGTAATGGTAATTCAGATTTCTTCAAAGATTGAATAAAATCTTGGACCAAGTATTTGACAATAACAAGGAGAACTAAATGTAGAATTTCAACTGGAGTGTCAAGGAAGCCATCAAATCCTGTTAAATTTGAAAAAAAAAATGAAAAATATCAATGTCTGATTGTCATGAAGATTTAATTAATTTAATGAGAAAAACACCTTCAAGCTTCAAAAATGGATTGAAGAGTTTGGATTAGTGTGTTTGTTCTATATCCATTATTTTTTGAAGGATTGATGGTTCTCTCTTTTGTTCAATAAATTTCTTGTTGATTGAATCCACAAGACCATAGGATGAAGACGTTATTTGCAAAGATTTTTGATTTATTTTGGAAATTTTGTGGAGTTGATGTGTGTTTTCAATGGTTTCACGCCAAAATCTGGTGGGATTAGGGGCCTAGAAATATATAAAAAATATTTTCAATTATAATCATTTTTATTCAAAGAATTTAAGAATTCACCTCAAAGCCATTCCCACCAATTTGAAGAAACCTTTGGTGAAATTTTTTCTTTGTTTTTACTATTGGGGACAGATAATTTGCATATTTGACATGGGTTGAGTGATATTTCAGGAACTGGAGTGTTTGTGAGTTCTGCATGCATTGGTGAATCTGCCAAAAATACTCTTGTTCTATGTTGTAGTACTCCTTCAGAAATTGATCACTACAAATTTCAATTAAATTTGAATTCATGAATTTTGCTTGAGCAGGAATAGAGATATTCACTGTGGTTGAATTGAGTATGTAAAATTCCATTGGGGCAAATTTGGTGTATATTTTTGATTCACAAGAGTAAATGAACAGAGGAACTAGAATTTATTTGGAAATTCATTGTGCAGGTTCAAATATATAAAAATGTTGGGAGTCTTGAGTAAAAATTTGATTTCTTAGTTTGTGTGAAAGAATTTCCTGCAATTTCTTGGATTGAGACATCTTGAAATGATCCAATCCATGGTTTTTTTCTGGGTAAAATTCAAAAAAGGGGGCCATGTTTGGATTTGAAAGCTCCTGAAATTTTCAAAAAAAGAAAAAATTTAAAAAAAGTACTCAAACTCTAAAATTCTAAAAAATTATGATTTTAATTTCTCAAAAAATGCTTATCATCAAAGAAACCTCACACAGGATATTATTCCCTTCAACTTGAGGGAGAAGCTTGGAATTAATAATACAGATATTAGGGATTCTGTGGGGAAGTCCAAAAATCTCTGGATGCGTGTGTGTGCCCCCGGATGGAGGTCCATTTGGGCAAATCAACCCCCCACAGGTGTAGGGCCCCCCAAACCGGTCCATAGAGGGCGCGCAAGACCATATGGTGATATAACCCACTATCATTGATCCAATCAATTCCTAAAACAAAGCAAACCAACAAAACATAATTTTCAATTCATTCTTCCCCTTTTTTTTCATGATTTTGTCTGATTTTTTTGTTTTTTTTTTCTAAAAACATCACGCACCTCCTTGTTTCTAAAAGGAAGTTATTCATCATCCCCCCCCTCATGTGAATTATCCAACTTGTCATCCTTGTCAAGATCAACATCCCCATTGCCTAACACGGATGGATCTGCAAGTAAACCATTCAGCTCTGCATTGATGAATTGATCCCTTCCATCACCCATTTTGAATCCATTGTTGTCTTCAATCTGAACAGCCCCAATCCCCCAAGAAGTTGCATTCAATTCTAAAATTGTTGCATCAATGTAAACTTTCAAATAAAGGCACTCACAATTGAAATCAATGCAGGACTCATCATTCAACTCAAGATTGGCCAAGTTACAGTTTGAATCCAGGTACTTTGGCCCTTCTTGAGTATGTTTTGCCATATTTCTAAGAATTTGTTGGACTATTGATTTTGATTTAATTTTGCTGATTTTCTGTATTCATTGGCCTTCCTTGACAGATTTCGAATTAATATTGAAAAAAATTGGAGGTAGGAATGACATCAAAGCCCTCAAATGCTATTGTTTCAAAAAGAAATCAGGCCCGCAAAGCTTGCCCTTGAGCTAATGAGTAACGACTAACCTTGATTCATTTTTTGATTGATCTTGATATGATAGTTTCCAGATGTGTTGAGGGGTAAGCTATGATGATGGGAAGTTTAGGGACAGATTCCCAAGGTTTTGAAAGAAAGTTTCCTCCAGTGGCCAGCCCTGCAAGTTAAATCCAATGAAATCACCCACACCTGTTTGTCAGACACAAAAGGTGGGGAGCAGATGACCATTGAGTAATTGAATTGGCTGTGCACAACAACATCTTGTGCTCATCTTAGGCAGATTTTCTGCATTTCTAATTTCCTATTAGTTTTCCCTTGAGCTTCTTCTTTTCCTTCTGAACCCACCCAAAAACACTCTCAACATGCCTCTATCCTTCCATAACTGGTTGCGGTGAACAATTTGGTACACCTCAAGAAAAGGGGCCAAATTAAAAAAAAAACTTTTTTTAGTTTTTATCTCATCAAAAAAGAAATTTTCTGTTATTGGTATGGCAAACCTTCCATTTTCCTTTCCCTTAACTTCTTCCTGTCCTAGCAGGCTAGGAAGGCCTCTCCAGGAGCTCCAATCCCAAGATCCTCTTTTAAATCCATCTTTGTTGCGCTTGCAGCCCAAATCTTTGGCCAGGTGCGCGCATGGAAGGCCATACAACAC